>OV743321.1:600000-812500 GCA_928268935.1 Lasiommata megera | reverse complement strand
TGAAGTAAATGGCGTTAAAGAATTTTTGTAAAAGTACCGGATTAATAATTATGACGAGTGGGCCGCATACCCACTTAATGCTTCTTAAATTTCTCAAAGGAGATCATGAAAAGTCACGTTCATAATTACTACGAATCTGCTAATGCGAAACTGGATAATTCAATTGTGATTTTTATGAAGCCGAGAATTTCAAATAAAAAATGTATTGGTTCATGTCGATTTATAAAATGATATACTTATGATATTACTCCTTTTAATAATATATTTTAGTAATTATATTATATTTTTTAAGATTTTTAGTTTAAGTTCAATTTAAGTTTTATTTTTAATTGTCATAAATAAATTTATAAAATATAATAACAATAAGATTCATTTTAATATATAAATCCGAGTACGTAAGTTTTTGTTAGAAACCGTATTACTAAAGCTGTAACGAATGCAAGGTATTGATATATCTGAGTTGCTACTCGTACAAACGTGTTGATTCGCGTTGATTTGAATCTCGAATGGATTTAATGATTAATTTCCATCGCTGTGACCTCGCGTCCGGCCGCGCCATTTTGAAAACGGTAGTACCAACTTGGAAACACAAAATGCTTCTTTGTTGACATGACATCAAGCTGTAGATTAAGATGGATTCATAAAACAGTGAGCAGTGAGGAATGTAGAAGTAAGGTATACGGATTATGTAAGCAAATTAAGACCAAATTGGTTTTTTCTGTGTAACACATAGTACCGGTTTTTAGTTTTTTTTACACACTACAGGTTAGGCCTTGATGGCTATCTCACCTGGTGGTAAGTGATGATGCATTCTGGGATGGAAACGGGCTAACCTGTTAGGGGTATGGTAAACCCATACTCCTAATTGGTTTGTACACGACATCGTGCCGGAATGCTTAATCGCTTGGCGACACGTCTTTGTCTAGAGCTAGCAATGGCCGAAGCCTCCCATCAGACCAAAAAGTTGGCGAACTTTAAAAGTTAGCCAAATAAAGTACTGGCACTGTTACCACTATTAAGGACTTGATTTCTCTTAACTTTTGTTTCATGTGCGCCCACACGTTGGTTTAAGCTCAGCAACTAGCCCATATGACCCAGCGATGTCTGAACAACAAGACACGAAGAGAAATATTTCTCTCGTTAAATAAAACTAAACGATATTCGCCATGAAACAAAATTGCAAACTATCCTATAACAGTGTTTTCAGCATCAATCGGAAATTGTCGATCATCATACGATTGCTCTCATGTTTTTATTATGATCAAACTAGTAAATCTGAAACCTTTAGCGCAAAGTATCCATTTTCCCGATTACCGCAATGTGCCATAACTTTAAACATCTTAACTTTGTTTCAACCTAACTGAAAAAGATCCATAGAAATTAGGCATATAAAATTTTCGACCTACCTATGGAAGTTAAGCTGTTCTAAAGAATAATCACAATTATCATAAAAAACGTATTTCAGGTCATGGTTTGAATGTTTTACAACAAACACTATTTAAGTTTTATTTTGTTGTACAATGATGTACCTTACCATACTATACCTTATTATACAATTAGTTATTTACTAATTGTACCTACTTAGTTGTTTTATTGCTCATGTGTATCATCTCTTTAAATAAATACTGAGATACTTACGAAATAGTTTGCATCCTAGTGACACGGACAAGTTTTAATGGAAATCAACCATATTTATTATACACGCAAGTGAAAAACAATAATGTACCTACTTAAAAGTAAAAATGATGAAATAAATTTGAATAGCTATAGCTTGTTTTCTGTATACAAACACAGGATATTTTTTGGCCTAAGAGAATATTTTCAGATGAAACCTAATGACAAACAAATGAGAATATTTTACGAAGAAAAATAAAACAGAACGGTATTTTTTATTATCATACAAACTATAGTATGATATTTTATTTTGAATGTAATCAGAACTATGCTTATCACATTACGCATCGACAGTGACCTTTTATGGATACAAGGTTAATAGCAAAGATATTGTATCTCAGAACAAGGATACTCCATCATTATTGGTATATTATCGGAAAATTGTGCGTTGTTAGAACTCCCTAAACATCGTGACTATCTCCTTATTTGTATGAAGGTCATATTTAGTTTCGTATAAGTTCTATTATGCTGGGTGACAGCCTCCTTGAACCCTAATAGTAAGCATGTTAGACTTAAGGTCTAGGTTGTATTTGC
This sequence comes from Lasiommata megera, assembly GCA_928268935.1. Taxonomy (NCBI): domain Eukaryota; kingdom Metazoa; phylum Arthropoda; class Insecta; order Lepidoptera; family Nymphalidae; genus Lasiommata; species Lasiommata megera. The sequence goes on along the minus strand of OV743321.1, from coordinate 810,292 downwards.
AGGTTGGGCATAAGATAGTGGTGTTTTTGTTGGAAAACCTCAAAACCCCGAATTATTTTGGATAATATATATTTTAGATTTAATATTTAGATAGCTGTGATAGCCTAGTGGTTAGGACATCCGCCTCCTAATCAGAGGTCGGGGGTTCGAACCCGGTCACGCACCTCTATTTTAGTTATGTGCGTTTTTAAGCAATTAAAATATCACTCGCTTCAACGGTGAAGGAAAACATCGTGAGGAAACCTGCATGCCTGAAAGTGCTCCATAATGTTGTCGAAGGCGTGTAAAGTCTGCCAATCCGCACATGACCAGCGTGGTGGACTATGGCCAAACCCTTCTCATATTAAGAGGAGACCCCTGCTCTGTAGTGAGCCGGCAATGGGTTGAACATGATGATGATGATGATTTAGATAACTGTTCCCGTTCTTATTAAATTTGATATAATCGTTAAATCCCGCATCTGATGATGATGCTAAGGCCAAGCCTCCATTCCGTTGTCCATGCAGTGGCGTCCATTACTAACGCATAACAGCACATTCATTACCAAAGTTTGTTTTTTTCTTATTGAATAATAAATAGTTTATTTTATAATCCTTTATTTGCCCACAATTCGATCGAGACAAAAATAATATAAAAAGCATCTATAATCAATAATGATAATAAAAGTAGGCGTTACTTTGCGGACGTCCATGATAAACAATAAACAGCAAGTATAATTTGCTATATTCCGCCGACAACCGGGAGATTTGTATAATATAACACCACACAAAATCTTCCACTAGAACCTCTACGCACGTTTCGATCCGACACCGGATCATCCTCAGGAGATGTTGACTTCACAAGCGCGAAAAGTAAAGACTTCTTTAATAAGAATAAAGACCTACAGGTGTGTCAACGAAACACCTACTCAGCGCTGTTTAATTATTTACGATGCAATGTAAAGCTGATTTTCAGTAGGAACCCTGAATATGACATGAATATGACCCGTTTTCGCACTAATCACTCAGTGCATTATAAACAATGACAGAATTCTATACTCTACACGTGACTATCAAAAGGAGTCAAAATAAATACAAGCATGCGTTACTTTGCGGACGTCCATGATAAACAATAAACAGCAAGTATAATTTGCTATATTCCGCCGACAACCGGGAGATTTGTATAATATAACACCACACAAAATCTTCCAATAGAACTTCTACGGAAAGAGTCATGTTTAATTAACACATGTTGCTAACAAGTATGGTGGCTAGAACTTGACGATAATATCCGGACCACGCCGTATAGCTGAACGACTAGCGTGACGAAGGCATAAACTTTTCCTTTCATCACTTATTGACTTATTCTTCACAGTTCCAACTTCTACTGCAAGTCACGTTAAGGAACTTAATTTTAAAAACAGAGACTGTTTCCAAGAGCATTCGATCTCAGAAGTGAATCGAGCCCGGATTAAAAACCACTTATAAGATCTCTCAATCACAGTGCTCCGGAAAAACTGCCAGCCTCATCGCCACCCGTAATCAGATCATCCATCAGGGTGTCACCGATTAATTCAGTGTGGTGATCGATCGTGGACTCGTAATCGCTTCTTGAGACTGAATCAACTTATTGCTAGCACTGGGATGGCAAACGCAGTACTGGCTGGATTGGCGTACCATCTTACCCTACTACTATTATAGTTTCGGGTTTCATATTTCACAATAAGCAAAATCAAACGAATGATTGAAGTTTGTAGGTGCTGGGAAAGAACGAGTGCTGGGCTGCAATAAATTACTATTTTGACAACCTCTGGCACAGCACGTGTGCTGTCGCATTCTAAAGTTGGAGGGCCGACGTGAGTCTGGTCTGGTGGAAGGCTTAGGCCGTAGATAGTTACCACCTTACCACCGACAAAGACGTGTCGCCAAGCAATTTAGCGTTCCGGCACGCTGTCGTTTAGAAACCAAACCCCTACCATACCATACCCCTTACAGGTTAGCCCGCTACCATGCTAGACCGCATCATCACTTACCATCAGGTGAGATGCCGAAAAATCCCTATGAACCATTGTGGTAGAGTCACTGGAAATAGATACAACAAATGATATTTTAATTGCTTAAAAACGCACGTAGCTTTGATATGTTACCCCCGACCTCTAACCCCTACGGATGTCTTAACCACTATGCTATACGTATCACTATTTGCACAACATATATTCTCATTTGTAGGTCAAAGTTATTGGTAAAGTAATGAAGAGTCTCATATGTAATAATAATAAAATATTAAATAGTTCCCGCTGACTGAAAAATCGCTGACTAAGCTGATAAATTTCGTGCCGTGAGGAGGAGATGAGGCACAGGCTTTTAAACTAGAAGCTCCACTTTCCACTCACCGTCCGACCCCCTCGTTATACCAAACGTCGCCTAAGCCGAGGTTCGGCCTCTAAAGAGGCGCCCTTAGGCAGTCGTTCCCTTAGTTTCTTCGAGCCTTAGGGCTCAAAATTTCTTCTGGCAGAGCTTCTTTCCAAAGCTCGCCAAACAGCCAAACAGCCTCGCCAATAGGGTTTCTACAGCTATATACTGTCCGGAAAAAAAAAACAGTTAATTTGCTCAAATAGTGGCAAAACATCATCAGTAAGGTATTCATTATCACTATATGATGTCTGATGATGTTCATGCTATCAATCACTTCACCCTCAAAATTATATAATTTCTATTCAAATCTAAGCTATCCCTCGAGTTTTCAGTTTTCATTAATACAATACTCGCTTCAATACCAATTTGGTTTTCTAATGAGAATATTCGGCATCTGATTTGTGAGATTGGCGGTAGAGGGTAGCTGTTGAATTTGAAAAGAATTTTATAATTATCAAATTCAATGGCCATTCTTATTTTAATCAGATCAATATTTATTTATTTTAAGTAGTAGAATTCTTAATCTTTTTAATAAATCTATAACCTAAGCAGATGGTTTTTGGAGAGAAAAATTACAATTTCTACTCTCCACGCTCCATAGCTATTGTACGTGGCCGAGTTTAAAGGCTTAGATTTTTGTTAATATCATATCACTCGTTAATATAAAATTGGAGGTTCTAGGATTAAGGCTGGTCAGGGCCTTAGGCCCAGGAGGCTTCGGCCACGCCTGTTACCATCCTACTGGCAAATACATGCCGTTGTTTTTCTTTCACCACAATTTAGCCCTTAACGGCATCTCACCTGATGGTAAGTGATGATGCGGTCTAAGATGGTAGCCGGCTAACCTGTTCGGGGTATGGTAAACCCATACTCCTAATTATTGGTTTCTACATGCCATCGTGCCAGATCGCTAAATCGCTTGGCGACACAATTTTGTCAGTAGGGTGGTAACTAACCACGGCCGAAGCCTCCCACCAGACTAGACGAGCTGGGAATAGAACCCAGGGCCTTCAATTTTATAATGCGACAGCGCGAGTACTGCGCCACGGAGGTCATGAATATTCCGACATAATGCTGAGCAGAAACCGATGAAGAGGATGAGTTTAGCAGGTCATGCAGGAGGCCATGGAGGTGCTGCAAATGTGCATATGTTCATATCGAGGAGTTATGTGTGTTTTTAAGCAATTAAAATATCACTTGCTTCAACGGTGAAGGAAAATATCGCGAGGAAACCTGCATGTCTGAGAGTTCTCCATAATGTTCTCAAAGGTGTGGCAATCCGCACATAGCCAATCCGTGGTGAACTATGGCCAAACCCTTCTCATATTGATAGGAGACCCGTAGTGAGCTCTGTAGTGAGCGGAGAATGGGGTGACCGTGATGTGATGATGACATATAGGTACATTCGTTTTATAGTGTGAATTAACTTACCTCAGTTCATTTGACGCAATTTACGAGTAAAGTAATTTCACATAAATACAAACGTCAATAGAAGCTCGTTTATTTCATTTCCATGACCGAAAATAACATCTGCATAATACATCGATGGGCCATTGTCGAGGTTATTCAAATGGTTGTTGGTTTGACAGCTCACGGACGATATTATGGTAATGACCTATTCATTGCTGATGGATTCCTTGCTGACGGTATTTCAGTTTAGGGGCCACTAGGGACCCAATCGGTTGTAGTCGTATATGTTATTACAAGCTGTCCCCTCGATAACTAACAGTCGCAACGCAATGTTATTTAGCTTAACATGAATCGCGTACTTTACGTTCACCCCGTAATTGTTTTAACTGTTTTAATTCATTTTATCTCTTCAACTATAACTAATATTATATGAACATTTTCAAATAACTCATTGGAAAGGGTAAAACAAATTATATTTTGTTATCAATGACACATTATAGTTTGTGAAGAATCCAATTGTATCCAAAAGCAATTTTAATTAGAAAAGCATAAATTAACCCGGGAATTTACCCTCCGCCTCGGTATTTACTCTTGAAGGTATTTCTTTAGATAATAAATCACCCCTTTAAGGTTATTCCCGAGGGTGATGCTTTAATTGCCTTCTTAATTTGCCTAATGACGCGCCGTGGAAATTAAACGATTTTTAGTAAAAACGATAAAAAGTTATTAGGGGCGTTGAAGTGATGATGCTAAAAGGGCTTTAAATCAAATATGAAAATTCTTAAAGAAACTAAAGTCTGATTTAATCAACAGTGCACTGGAAGTGCTATCATAAAATGTCCAAAACAAATAAGAATTCCCTCAAGAATTGGGTGTCTGTTTACATTAGTTTGCGGATAAGCAAATGTAAACTTTACAGAATTATATAACCACTCACTTTGTAATATTGCCCTTGAAACTCCAATATATTGGTATTGGAGTTTCTGGCTGGCTTCGTAGCTCGACGTACACTGCCAGTCCGTTCTGACAGATTATAAATGTTGAATCAAGAATTACTCTTATTATATTTATTGACTATTATATGCAATTTCGTCAGAACTACCGGAAGTCAAAATCGAGCTACGGATATTTTAACAATTAAAAAAAGATTGGAAAAATCTATGTTTAGTTTATTTAAAAATTATATAAAATAAAGTAAACATGTCTTGACAATATTTTCTAAATTAATAAAACTGATTGATAAATCTTAAATTTATCAATTAGTTTTAGTAACTAAGCCAATCAAATCTAGAAAATATGCAATAATGGACGTTTAATTCTAAAGAAGCTAACACAAATTTGCTCGAGTTGAATAGAAGTAGGAGTTACTGTGCAGAAGTGCAAGGTGTACATGGTACGTCAAGCTTAATTTGCAAATATCTGCGTAAAACAGAAGAATCTGCACGATGCATTATGTTCAATGTTTCTGTACCACACCATATTTGAATTGACGGTTTTAGTCTTACAAAACTCGACACCCGCCTGACCTTAGCTAATTTTGATTTTAGAGTATTCGTAGAATTTAATTTGAAATTTTAAAGGTGAGAAAACAAAGACTATATTAATGTACAACAACTTTCTTATCCAAGTCCGTTTTATTTATACAAATAATCAGACAACAGAACAGAAGATCCCAGGTCAGCTACTAGTATAAAACAAAAAAATTGTCTATGTATGTCCTTTATACAGTAATCCATCAAACCAATGTACCTCGTACCGTTTTATAAGGCGAGGATGATTTCAGACCCAAAGTTGGTCACCCATTCATTCACTGATCTGAGTCAACTTTACTTATTCTTACAGGCTTATATATTATAGTATACTCCCTTTTTTTCGGGGGGAGATCTCCTACGGAGATACCCAAATTTTGCTCGGGAAAATCTCGGGTTATATTGGATTTTACCCACTGAAACCTCCGGCTGAAACTGAGGCTCCGGGATCTCCTAAGAGCGTACCGGTGCCTCCCTTGTGTCATTTTGCCTCCTCACGGACGTGGGTCCACAACACAACGCGGCTTGCTAAGTAGCATGTCTGACGTCACGAGGTCACATAACAGTTACTGAGTGGCCAGATTAAGGCTAGTATACACCCTACTGGCATTCACAATTCGCTACCTCCTCTGGTGCTGCAGATGACAGTCATCTTTTAACTGTTGTAACTTTAATTGTTGATTGAAAGAAGTTTAACTTCTTTCACGGAGCAAATTACGAATTAATGACGTGGTTTTTTTATTCTCCAAAAGTCAGTCTATAAATAGGTACATTCTCTCCTGTTGGTAAGTGATGATGTAGTCTTGGATAATTGTTGTAACCTTCACGCTCAGGCTTTGTACCGTAGCGCGTGTATTTGTTTGACGACCTCCGTGGCGCAGCGCGTGCGCTGTTCCATTTTAAAGTTAAAGAGGTCCTGGGTTCGATTCCCGGCTCGAGTCTAGTCTGGTGGGAGGCTTCGATCGTGGCTAGTTACCACCCTACCGACAAAGACGTGTCGCCAAGCGATTTAGCGTTCCGGCACGATGTTGTGTAGAAACCAATTAGGAGTATGTGTTTACCATACCCCTAACAGGTTAGCCCGCTACCATCTTAGACCGCATCATCACTTGCCATCAGGTGAGATGCAGTCAAGGGCTAACTTGTAGAGAATAAAAAAATAAAAACAAACAAAAAGGTTGGAAACTAGCAACGGTGGAAGTTTCCCACTGGACTTGATCATGATGATAATGATGATGGGATCTGAAGACACCACAAGCGGGCTTATTTGGTGTACTGGATAAAGCGACATGTACATTAACCTTGTCAACGTAATTGAACAGCCGTGTAATGCTTATTTACATAAGTAATCAGATTTATACGAAGCACTCAGGTTGACGCAATTTGTCAGCAGGGACGTATGTGATAAAATTACAGATTGTATAAAATAATGCGCCAAAGAAATAAAACTAACAAATTTATTTTCAAGCTTTGTAACTTCAAGTCCGTCTGCTTGATGTAATTCTAATCCGGTAGGATCGAAAGGCGAATTCTACGGCGAAGGAGCCGTATAATTTCAGCAGTTCCTCTATTCAACATTCACAATTTACAAAATCATTATTCTATCTAATGACATATGAAATCGTATAAACTTATTGACTGTAGCTTTTTTTTTTCTTTTTCTTTCGGACTGTCTATTAGCTGTACAAACCCTATTGGTTGTCACAGCGTAACCGGGCTATTTGGCGAGCTTCGGAAAGAAGCTCTGCCAGAAGAAATTTTGAGCCCTAGGGCTCGAAAATACTAAGGGAACGACTGCCTAAGGGCGCCTCCTTTGAGGCCGAACCTCGGCTTAGGCGACGTTTGGGAAAACGGGGGGGGGGGGGGGGGGTCGGACGGTTCACTGTATGCTATCTACTACTACTATCTTGATTCTTCATAAGTCTATTATTGCCAACCAAACTGTCTCAGTGCGTGTAGGTTGGCTGTTTCCATAAATTGTGTAAGAGTAGGGCCTGTGAAGCCTCCAAAATCAATCAAACAATTAATTCATCATGATCATGATCAACCCATTACCGGCTCACTACAGAGCACGGGTCTCCTCTCAATATGAGAAGGGTTTGGCATAGTCCACCACGCTGGCCATGTGCGGATTGGCAGACTTCACACACCTTTGATAACATTATGGAGAACTCTCAGACGTGCAGGTTTCCTCACGATGTTTTCCTTCACCGTTAAAGCGAGTGATATTATAATCGTTTTAAAAACACACATTACTACGAAGAGTTAGAGGTGCGTGCCCGGATTCGAACTGCCGACCTCTGATTAGGAGGCTGACGCCCTAACCACTAGGCTATCACCGCTATAATACAACAACAACAATATATAATAACAAGTAATTATTTTTATTAATTAATTTATTGAAGAATTTTATCTGAATCCAAATAATCAAAAACATTTGCTTCAAACAGTCTTACGTAAATTCATAACTTCATACGTAAATTCAAAAAAAGCTAGGAGGCTTTTTATAATGGCTGTGAGTGTGGCTTGAGAATAAGCCCACAACAACCTCATCTGGGTATTCTATACTCAAATGACATGTATAGGTCAATGCCGATGTCCGTTCACAATAAAGTGCCTCACTCACTCTCTCGCTCACTCGCGCACTCTAAGAGGCTCACCAGAGTGTAATGTAAGGCAATGCCGAGGGACAGTAAGGCGGGCATTATTCAAATCGCTTCCCGCAGTTTGACTTGTGATGGACGCTGTTATGATAATGCTATCCCATTAACATACAAACGACGCTTTGGGCACCCTCACCAACTCTGTACCATATCAGTTTTCAAGACTGTTTGTTTATTTTTGAAGTGAAAACTTCTTTAGCGGCGTTGAGCACTTTTTCTGTAATGGGTATAAAATCTTAAACTCGCGTCAGGACACGTGACCTGATCGAAAAAGCGTAAGACGGATGGAGAGTAGACAGCTATCCCCTCTCTACGGCGCGGCGAAAATGTATGCCTGGGCCTACTGTTTCGTTTAGGCAGCGCAGGGCGCTTGCGCGAATGTTCGTGTATGTTACAGCGTGCCACGCGCATCCATGGATGGTGACAGCTGATGGCTCGACCGTCTGTGTAGTGATCACATTGTTTGTGTATTCGTAAAATTCGTGAATGTAAAGTGCTTAAAATATGGAAATTGATATAGATAAACTTTTTAATGTAAAATAATTGTAATAGTTTTAAAGTGTTAAATTTTTAATGTAATATAAATTGTCATGTTTGTGTACGATAGCGCAATAAATGAATATTGTATTCTACCACATAAATGATAGTACTTTTATACTGATAAAGCAATTGGTGCAAAATTATTCCCTAACCATTCCAAAATATCAAACATGCTCAACGTTAAATCAAGTTTTCACTTCTGCCGGCACTCCCGGAGTGCAACCCGTCTTTTTTTATTATTAAGCACCACAGATTTCGCAATCTCGTTGTTATAGATGATCAAACCTACTTCACGATGTGAATTTCAAATCCGTGGCGCAGTGCGTGCGCTGTCGCTGGATAAATACGGAGGTCCTGAGTTCTATTCCCGGCTCGAGTCTGGTTTGGCAGGAGGCTTCGGCAGTGTATAGTTAATACCCTACCGACAAATACGTATCATCAAGCAATCTGGCGCGATGACGCGCAGAAACCAATTAGGAGCGTAAATTTACCATACTTCAGCATCATAACTTACTATCAGATGAGATACCCGTCAAGGGCTAATTTGTAGATTAAAAAAAAAAAGTTTCACATAAAAAAATAATTAGTTCTTATCAGATAAGTGACGGGTGTGGCGGAAAGCAAATGGTGAAAAAATCTTAGTTGGTTTGCATTTTTGCTTAAAATTTAATTATGCTATAAACCATGTTAAGCCACGGAATATTGTTTCTTTTTTTGCTTAACTATAAAATCTTTCTACATTAACTCAATATTTTTAAATAACCCGCGACTACACCTGCGTTTATTTAGTGTGTGTCAAAGTGTGTTTGTTTGTTTTCCAATCACCAAGCAATGGATTACTAAATCGACAACCTTGAAATAATTACAGGATAATTTGTAAAGTATATCTTTTCAAAAAAAAAAAAAAAAGATGAATGAAATCGGAGTACGCGTTAATGAATTATAACTAAATACACATTTTGACTTTCATCCCCTCTCGGAAAGGAACTGTGCTGAATTCCGGGATAAAAATCCTATAGGTTGAACCGGAGTACCAGCTACTGCTATACCAAATTTCATTCAAATCCGTCCGGTAGTTTCGGCGTGATGCGCCTCCAAGATACTGACAGACAGACAGATAAAAAAATAAAAATAAATTGTTTTGAGCTCAGTATTGATAGTAAAGAATCCGCCAATTAAAATTTTCAAAATATATTTAATGTACAGAATTCGTCCTGTTACAGGTTTACTATATTATAGATAGATATTTGAATTTGGATAAAATTATGGAATTCTAAAGTAGCTCACAATTCAGATTTTATATGGGTCTCGCAGATGGAATAATTTGAAAATCACATAATTTAGATCATGATCAATAATAATAGGCGCGGCGCAGTTTCCTGAAAATGTTGTCAAGTTACAAAGTCCATTCTCTAATGTTGTCTAAAGAGATTCCCCGACGACAGCATCTTAAGAGTGCCAAATCAATCATTTTAAATTAGCTTTTAAATTGAATGGGCTTTCTGATTGGCGTCTGTGATGATTTGAAAGAATTCTCGTTGCGGGTGTATACTTGATTGATGACCGAATGAATTTAGATAATGAACGAATGTAGTGAAATAATGATGATAATGGAGGGCCTTACTTGATTTATATATTAAAGATATTTATGAAGTCAATTTCAAAACTGCGTTATTTGTAAAATAAAACATATTATCATCATTGTTATTACTTATTAACGTGCTGACGCCCGGTATTTGATATAAGTTAATTCTTTCATAAGCTTAAGGCCGACTGGAATTCGGAATTTTTCACTTGTCGTTAGAATAACCAGGGCCGTACAACTTCTTACAAAAATATTATTCTCTCTCTCCAGTTATTCCTTCATTACTGAAGATCGTGGTCCTGGTGTCCTTGCAACCTCATGCAGATTAATTGTTTCCGCCGGTTTCTATCAGAGGCTAATCTTGCAATTGTGTGAAATTTGCACTTAGAGTCCCTCAGCTGGTCTGCCCATCTGGTTGGTGAGCGGCCTCGCGATCTTGTATTACTCAAAAAATTATTACTGAGGACTTAATCATTCCAGTTATTAAACCTAAATATTAGTTCGTTGAAGCTGTGATAGCCTAGTGGTTAGGGCGTCTGCCTCCTAAGCAGAGGTCGACAGTTCAAATCCGGGCACGCACCTCTAACTTTTCGGAGTTATGTACGTTTTTAAACAATTATAATATCACTTGCTTCAACGGTGAAGGAAAACATCGTGAGGAAACCTGCGCGCCTGAGAGTTCTCCATAATGTTCTCAAAGGCGTGTGAAGTCTGCCAATCCGCGCAAATCCTTCTCATATTGAGAGGAGGACCCGTGCTCTGTAGTGAGACGGTAATGGGTTGATCATGATGATGATGTTCGTCACTTAATAAATATATTTCTTTTGTTTCAGATGAAATTGACAACATTATCAAGAAAACAACTCACCTAGATCTATAAAAGAAACTGAATTAAAATCTAAAATGGACGAAAAACTCCAGCGGTTTCAAACGAATGTGACATAGCAGGAGCAATTTAGAAATAACAATGATATATACCACAAGGGTACCTCACAACCATAATGTAGCTTATACATCTACATATCTCTATCCTTCGAAGAGACCACCGGATAACATAACCGAAAATATACTTAAAGTGAGAAATACAGCCAAGGGGCTTGTAAATTTGAATAACGTTAAAAATAGCACTAAAGATACGAGTGATTTGTTGATGCTAGTCGATGACTTCAGTGACTATTTTTATGGGAACGCAAGCCATGACGTGTTCACCGTTCACAATAATTCACTAGATATTTTCAATGAAGTGTTGAACTGTACTTTCAACGGCACGTTTAATGTTTCGTGCTTCGGGCGATTCGACAATGGTCCGGAGTACAACTTTTGGGCTTTGCTCTTGTTAATATTTCCGTTCTTCACGTTGTTCGGGAACGTGCTAGTGATAATGAGTGTGGTGAGGGAGCGAGCATTGCAGACTGTGACCAATTACTTTATTGTGAGTTTGGCGGTCGCTGATCTGCTGGTGGCGGTCGTGGTGATGCCGTTCGGAGTCTATTACTTGGTGAGTGGTAGATTTATATAAACAAACTACGTTCTTACCTTGTTACTGCTTAAGAAAACGCGCATTTTAGTGATATTATGACCTTGAAAGGTGAGTGACAACCTATGAGATGGCTAAAATTTGATTTAATTATTATTTCATATTATAAGACCTACTTAAATATATAAAAAAATGCTGTAAAAATAGCTTGGTACCTTAACAAAATGAAACAGTATCTTATATATAAAAATTAAAACTTATTCTCAGGTGAGATATTATATACTTTGCCCTAGTGCAAAAAGTCCCAATTATGGAACACATGTCTGCAGCGGCCTGAAACCACTTGAAATCACTTAAGGGCTAAAAACCTTTTCGCCCCGGCTTCAGGTTTTCCAGGATCTGCCCCTTTACCATACTCAATATGAAAAGGGTTTAGCCATAGTCCACCACGCTGGCCATATGCGGATTGGCAGACTTCACACGCCTTTGAGAACATTATGGAGAACTCTCAGGCTTGCAGGTTTCCTCACGATATTTTCCTTCACCGTTGAAGCAAGTGATATTTTAATTGCTTAAAAACGCACATAACTCCGAAAAGTTAGAGATGCGTGCCCGGATTCGAACCGCCGACCTCTGATTAGGAGGCTGACGCCCTAACCACTAGGCTATCACAGCTTCAGTGTAAAAAATATTTTTTTGGTTTTATAAGTGCAATGAAGTAATTGCTTTTTCATAGCTCCAATAAAGGCCCTCGCATAGTGCGGCAAAGGACAATATTTTACACGAACGCGTTCGCGCGACGCGGCGCCGCGGCGTTATTACGAATCCATTATTCGAATTGAAACTAAAAATTCCAATTTTAAATCCCCGGATCGCGGGGAAATGCGGGAAATATGGAAAATCAAAATGTTGACATGTCACGTAGGAATTCTATTACGCCACCTAACTAGCGCCAGGGAGCCGCTGGGCCATAGCTTTAATAATCGTAATATCGTAATTCGTCTGGCTGCGGCCTTGGCTAGTTACCACCCTACCGACAAAGACGTGTCGCCAAGCGATTTAGCGTTCCGGCACGATGTCGTGTAGAAACCTATTAGGAGTATGGCTTTTCCATACCCCTAACAGGTTAGCCCGCTACCATCTTGACTGCATCATTACTTACCATCAGGTGAGATTGCCGTCAAGGACTAACTTGTAGTGGATAAAACAAAAAAAAAAAATCGTAAGCTGTATTACAAACCATATTAGATCCGAATCTACATCATTTTGTATATGATACCCGAGTATCAGATACAAAATTCAAAGAATAGATTTAACATATAACAGATTAATTATTAAAATGGCATGTCAGTGCGATGATGAAAATTTTTATAACTTATAAAAAAATTTAGTAAATGTCCTATATAATTTTATCGCCTTGTGCTAGTTAAAAGATTGTTGTGTTCGCTAATGTAGTAAAAGAAAAAAATGGACACGCAGTATTCCGGTATAATACATTTTATTGGTATTATTAAGATTATCTAATAAGAAGGCTCAGAGTCACTCAGCGAGCAATGGAGAGAGCTATGCTACGAGTATCTCTACGTGATCACATCAGGAATGAAGAGATCCGTAGAAGGACCAGAGTTACCGACATAGCTCAGCGAGTTGCGAAGTTGAAGTGGCAATGGGCGGGGCACATAGCTCGGAGAACCGATGGACGTTGGGGTCCCAAGGTGCTGGAATGGCGACCCCGCACCGGTAAACGTAGCGTTGGTCGACCCACAACAAGGTGGACAGACGACATCAAACGAGTCGCAGGGAGCCGCTGGATACAAGCGGCCCAAGATCGTGGCCATTGGAACTCCCTACAAAAGACCTATGTCCAGCAGTGGACGTCTATCGGTTGAAATGATGTAGATTATCTAATAAAGGCATTGGTTGATATATCACCGATATTAATAATCAATGTAATCCAAAATCTTCAGAAAGAAGATTTAACATAGTAGCGCCATCTTTATCGACAAGAAAGAGTGGGAAAAAGATAGCCCTACTAAAATCAGTTTGCTATCTGAAGTTTTTGGATTAAAGTGATTAATCATACGGCAATGGGTTATGGAAATTTAACTTTTCTACTTATTAGCGTTATGAGTTGCTCGTACGTTGCCGTAGGTATGTCTTGGATTCTGGCCGCCGGGGAGCCCCACATACCCCGTCGAAGCGGCGCAGTCTTGCCTGCGTCGCTTCCGGAGGGGATGCGTAAACGCATTTCCCAGCATGAAAAATAAAGGCATGTCTTGGGTATCATACAATAAAAGCCTATAGTGTAAGTAAGTAAGTAGTAAGTGCCTATACTATTTAAATAAAATGAAAGGGACTTCTGCCACAGACCGCCGCGTACTCCGCAATTCCGTGGCCCGTGGCTTAAAGTTTTATATGGATGTAGGTAGATCGAATTTAAATTGTTATTTAGTATCGTATACGCGCGTATTGTGCAGCCATTTGCGGCAGGGCTGCCACCCTCATATGATAAAGTGCTGTAAATTATTATATCCTATATATATAGCGAGCAAACGAGCAGGCGGGTCACCTGATGGTAAGTGATTACCGCCGCCCATGAACATTTGCCGCACCAGAGGAACCGCCAACGCGTTGCTGGCTTTTGAGTAATTTGTTTATCCCCCAACGTTTTTACTTTCCGGTTCATTGCTTTAAATAATGAACAAATGTTAGTAATTTGCTGTGAGTTAAGCATAACTTGCTTGGCAATAATCGTAAAGACGCGTAGATTCAGGAAGAATAAGCCAGTTTGTTTCTCGACGCTTCTTTCTTATTTTAACCTCATTCGCATAGTGTCTTGTTATTTATATAAGTCCAGGCGTGTCCCTGAACAAAATGAAAATGTACATAAAAGAATACTCCTCCCATTGTGTTACGAGAAAAAAAAAGATGGAATAGATATAAAAATAAAGAACTGCTCCGGTACGGATCGAGCTGCTCGCATTAAATGAACGTAGATCTTCTAAATGGTATTAAATTAAACCAGTAAGAAAAGCTTACGTCAACAATAGCAACGTCACAGTGAACCAGTAGAAAATGAGCTACCAAGGTGATTTTTACCGCGCGAACAATACGTTGTTAATAAATACTGGCCTGTAATAAAGGAAAAAGAAATTTGCCCGCGAAATCATATATGTATTTTATGGCGGAAATGGGATTTTCAATTTTCATTATTAAAATATTATTATTAAAACCCATGTTTTGATAAAAAACAACACTCTTTACTGATGTTATTTTATTCGTTCAGTTCAAGAGAATAATATTTTTATAATTTCATATCGTGTGTACCCATGTAGCCACCGATGCGTTATTGACTGAACCCATCGTAATCGTTTTCTACGCGGTGATATACCTTAACCCTAAATCAGTTGGCGGTATGTAGTGGCCTGGAAGCCTGGTAACGAGCGGGCGAAGCCTCCGTACAGACCATACTCGAGCCGGGAATCGAACCCGAATGCGCATCACTATACTAGACCGTCAATATACATAAATTACAAAATTTGAGCCAAACTAACAAAGATGGAGAAGCTATGATAGCCTCCGCCATCCGCCTCCTAATAAGAGGTTGGTCGAACCCGGGCATGCACCTCTAACTTTTCGAGTCATGTGAGTTTTTAAGCAATTAAAATATCACTTGTTTCAACGGTGAAGGAATACATCGTGAGGAAACCTACACGCCCGAGAGTTCTCCATAATGTTCTCAAAGGCGTGTGAAGTTTGGACGACCTCCGTGGCGCAGCGCGCGCGCTGTTGCCTGTCTGGTCTGGTGGGAGGCTGTGGTCGTGGCTAGTTACCACCCTACCGACAAACGCGTGTCGCCAAGCGATTTAGCGTTCCGGCACGATGTCGTGTAGAAACCAATTAGGAGTATGGCTTTACCATACCCCTAACAGGTTAGCCCTCTACCATCTTAGACTGCATCATCACTTACCATCAGGTGAGATTGCCGTAGTTAGTTGCCGTAGTGCCGTAGATTGCTTACTTGTAGTGGATAAAAGAAAAAAGAAGTCTACCAATCCACACATGACCAGCGTGGTGGACGTTGGCCGAACCCGTCCCAAATTCTGAGACTCGTGCTCTGTAGTGAACCGGTAATGGGTTGATGGCGAACAAAGATGGTGAGTAAAATAAAAGCTTACAAAGCCTGTGTGCCAGCCCTAACGTGCGGTGATACATGACGTCCGCTGGTCGGCCACGGAATGCGCTGCGGTGACGTGAAATTACGTCGTTGTTTGCGAAATGATGCGGTCCACGTCTGTTTAGAGAGCGCTGCGCCTCAATTATTCGGCCGCGCGCAGATCGTATCGGCTATGAATTTTTGTGATTAATGTATTTGGTGAATAGGTAAGGTAAGGTAAGTTACGGTTAAACAATAAACAGCAAGTATAATTTGCTATATTCCACCGACATCTGACATGTCGATGTCGGCGGAATAAAGCAAATTATACTTGCTGTTTATTGTTTATCATGGACTTCCGCAAAGTAACGCCTGCTTCTATTCATTAAGTTACGGTTTCCCGTTTACACCGCAAGACGAAATTCTCGGCCCTTATATAAAGCTTCCAATTACAATGTTTAGGGACCCCAGTCTACTGTTGCAATTTTGTCTCAATGATCGACAATATCAGTCAATCTATATATATAAAAGCGAAAGGTCAATTACATACTTACATACTGACTTACGGATATACTGATTAAACTCGAGATCTCAAAAACTATTGTACGTATAAAGCTATAATTTAGCAAGTAGGTAGTTGATAGTTAAGAGATGTCAGCTAAGAAAGGATATTTGGAAATTCCACCACTAAGAGGGTAAAATAGGGGTTGGAAGTTTGTATGAAATTTCTTTGTTTTTAGAGTTAGAGACACAAAAATTTGCATTAAGATTAATAATAATAAATAAAAAACATGTGCATCAATTTTACTATTACAAATTATACAAGCTTAAAATTTTTAAAATGGGTTTCTTTTAGGGCATAAATATAAGGTTAGTTTTTTTTTCATTCAAATCTACCCCGAAGGGGGTATAGGGGTTTGAAGTTTGTATGAAAGTCCTATGTTTTTTAATTTAGTGATACGAAAATCGGCAATTAAACATTTGCCTGTAGCTTACTTTCTGAAGCAAGGCATTGGCCGCACGGGATCCTCAATCTCACGGGAAATCAGCAGTTCTACGTAGACGAAGTCGCGTGCTTGTGTTAAATAAATGTACAATGTAATTTTGGTACAACTTTACACCAAATAAATTTACAATTTTACGTTGCCGTGGCTAGTTACCACCCTACTGACAAAAACGTGTCGCCAAGCGATTAAGCGTTCCGGCACGATGTCGTGTAGAAACCAATTAGGAGTATGGGTTTACCATACCCCTAACAGGTTAAGGCCACTACCATCCTAGACTGCATCATCACTTATCACCAGGTGAGCTGTCAAGGGCAACTTGCAGTG
This sequence comes from Lasiommata megera, assembly GCA_928268935.1. Lineage (NCBI taxonomy): Eukaryota > Metazoa > Arthropoda > Insecta > Lepidoptera > Nymphalidae > Lasiommata > Lasiommata megera. The sequence goes on along the minus strand of OV743321.1, from coordinate 793,208 downwards.
TATAAAAAGATTTTTTCTGGGATAAATTATAATTATATCCTATTGTATTGGTGCGAGTATCTTTTTTTTTAGAATTAAATGGTATTATGATTAATTTAATTGTGTTGTTCAAAAGCTATAAACTTAAGTTATAACCTCTCGCTTCAGATATATACTTAGCTGCTATAAAGTAAAAAGAGGATGATGTTAAAAGGATGCTCCTTTTAGAGAAACCACCGTGTAGTTCATGAAAAGTTTTATGGACAAAAGAATCCGGGTCAATTTCACACAGCAATACTCTGAAAGCATCTAAAAATGGAGCCGTGAAGAATATGATATAGCGAGTTTGTAAAAATGAGACATTAGCAATAAAACGAAACCTTCGCCCGACGCAGAGCACGCACGGCGAATTTTATACCGATACAAGGGAAGGCAGTAAACTTTTAATAGAGGCATGAATCCGGCGCCATAAAATATATCTAATAAAATTATATTTCCCGAGAAGATACACCGCGGCCCGCAGATTTTCAGTTTCCGATCGACAAATTCGGTATTTTTATTGCGGTCAGGAACACTCGGAAAAGGGTCTCCATTGTCTGTCTATTAGCGTATCTATGTTATTCATCTTCATCACAGCCTGATCATAAACTATACTTCATAGGAATATAATGCTCGAAATTAGATTAGTGGGATTAAATAAGGCGATGTGCGCCTTTATACTAAAGCTTTTAATATTCCTGCGGTTGAAATAGAAACTTGTTTTCATTATAAAGTTAACTATTATATTTCATTATTACCATAAATCCAACACAGGGCGCGAGTCAGCATAAGACCCACACATCTGCTCGGTTGCCCACGATGAAAATATTTCAAAATAAACTCTCAGGTATGCAGTTTACTACACGATGTTTTCCTTCAATGTTAAAGTAACTTCTGTTAACGCATATCAATCTGAAACGTGTTCCAACGAAAGAAAGGCCATAGTCCTTTCTCACAGGCTATCACCGCTTCTTTATGAATACTTGTCTTGCTATAGAAAAGTATTAAGTGCAATGCACCAGCACGCTCGTCTTCAGTTGGGGTGGGCTTTTTATAATAAGGACTGGTTATTTATTGTACTCTCTTAGTTACGGGGTAGTATTGTGGCGGTTTCCACATCACCATACTAGATAGCGCCACAATTATAAGCAAATCCTGCATCGCGCTATCAAAGTTTTCATTATTTATTTTTATTTTATTTTAATTTTAATTTAATTAGAACGGCATATATCCAATTACACTAATTAAATGATTACACATAATAACATTATAAGTCTAAACAAAACAAATATACACTAAAAACAAAAAAAAACAGACAAGAGACAAAAACAAATATTTACAGAGTCATAGTGGTATTATACTTTTCAGAAAACTGCAAGCATTGGCTTACGATTGTATTCCACTGGCCTGCAAATATGTCACAGTGAGGCGAGTCCGTCAACATTGTATTTAGGGCTGACAATGTGCGCGGGACAAACATACATACATACATTTTCATTTATAAACGACTTCCTAAGATGATAAAGGAGAGCAATGGTTCCCGGGCACTAGGTCAGAGAAAGATCTTTCTATAGGTACGGTCGGGCGCATCACCATGGCTCCTATAAAGTATAAGTTCCTATTGGAATACTGAATAACTTCAAATATATTATGTCTCGGTCTAGGAACTAAAACGAGACCTCATGCACAGTTAAAATATGGAAACACCTAAATCCATACCACAGTTATGCTATAGAATCTTCAGTTGTACTATAGAGGCTTCAATGCTATAAAAGCAACAATATAACCAAAATCGATTAATAACTATCATAACTAGGCGCCACTAAAAAAAAATATATTTACTAAGTGAGAAAAGGAAGTCACTGATATGAATAACCTTATACAGTGAGTCAAACCAGCTTAGTGGACATATTGGCCTACGTGCAGAGAAAAGAGCGACCCTTACATAGGATTTTGAAATTTATCAATAGTACGGTTATATTTTACGGCAATTTTCGATTTGACCCTTGACCGAAGTACTTACGACTTATGGAGTAAAACCAACTGAAACAATTTTATTCGTATATATTTTTTATACCGTCCCCAGTCATCACGACGAAGGTTCCCCCACTCATGACACCGTAGTCTATTTATCTTTACACGTTACATTAACATCGACACGTTTATCCCGCGTTTCCAGAACATTTATTTTAACGTGCTACAAATTTTCCCAACGATTTTTTTTTCAGGTTTAAAAATAATACGTGAAATGTTATATAATTTGGGCGTAAGACGCAAGAATAAACAAGCAGTTCAATATCCTACATAAAAATAGTTAATTATTTGAAGGATTTACTATTTTTAATTAACTACCAGATTACATTAAATTTGCTCTCAACAAGTACAGTGTTTATGTGTTTATAGCGTGTACATATATAATATACTAGCTGTTGCTCCCGACTTCGTCTGCGTAGAATTGCTGATTTCCCGTGAGATTGAGGTTTCGCGTACGGCCAATGCCCTGCTTCAGAAAGTAGGCTACAGGCCAATGTCAAATTGCCGATTTTCGTGTTTCTAAATTAAAAAACATAGGACTTTCATACAAACTTTAAACCCCTATTTTACCCCCTTCGGGTAGATTTGGATGAAAAAAAATTCTAGCCTTATACTTACGCCCTAAAAGAAACCTATTTTCAAAATTTCAAGTTTGTAGACTTCATAATAAAAAATAAGCAAAAACTATCATCCCCTATTTTACCACCCTTAACAGGTAATATTAAAAAAAAAAATTGATGTCCATGTTTTTTATTTATTATTATTAATCTTAATGCAAAGTTTTGTGTCTCTAACTCTAAAAACAAAGAAAAGTCATACAAACTTCCAACCCCCCTTTTACCCTCTTAGGGGTGGAATTTCCAAATATCCTTTCTTAGCTGGCATCTCTTAACTATCAACTACCTACTTGCTGAATTATAGCTTTATACGTACAATAGTTTTTGAGATCTCGTGTTTAATCAGTATGTAAGTATGTAAGTGACCTTTCGCTTTTATATATATAGATATGTAGTACATAAACGTCAAAGAAAGCATGCAATGCTCTAGTCGAATAACAAATATTATGTGACGCTGTGAGCTAATGATCATAACTAAAAGAATGCCCGTCAATCTTAGACGTACGCTTTCTTTTTACTTTGTTATTATCTTAGCTTTCAAGTTAATGAATGTAGTTATTGCTATCAAAATGCACGGGAATAATTTATAAGTACGCTTGATACGTAGAGTGCCGTTTTAGATAAGAATAAAGAAAGTTTTACTTACCTTGATTGTGTCAAATCTTGTGATGTTACAGATACCCTTTGTTTTAAAAGTAGACGTATAGTACGTACGTTGAGTATAATAAACTCGACGGGCTTATTGGTGCAAAACTGAAAAATTTCACTATTCACCTTCTGACTCAGCAGATCAGCTTCATTATCTCGCAAAGTTTCACTAAGATATTTTCGAATATGAGAAATATCTTAAGCTAGCTTTATTTGTATATATATACAAGTCCGTCTCTCACCTGGCTCCATTACGCTTTAGCAAGCAATCTGCGATCTCAATCATCATCATTAATATAAAAAGTCTTTATAAAATCCTATGTCCTCACATGTGCGCCAAAATAACGGTAGACATAATTATATAATCATCATCATCATCATGATCAACCCATTACCGGCTCACTACAGAGCACGGGTCTCCTCTCAATATGAGAAGGATTTGGCCATAGTCCACCACGCTGGCCATGTGCGGATTGGACTTCAGACTTCACGCGACTTTGAGAACATTATGGAGAACTCTCAGGCGTGCAGGTTTCCTCACGATGTTTTCCTTCACCGTTGAAACAAGTGATATTTTAATTTTGTAAAAACGCACATAACTCCGAAAAGTTAGAGGTGCGTGCCCGGATTCGAACCGCCGACCTCTGATTAGGAGGCTGACACCCTAACCTCTAGGCTATCACAGCTTCGCATAATTATATGTGTGGTGCCAAATGTCATGAACATTAGTTTACTATCTGAGCTGAACGTACAAGTAACCAAAAAAACAAAAAAACAAACAGTTTCGCATTCTATCTCTATGATATTAACGGTAATGTTGCAGGTTCTGGGTAATAAAATTTAATTAAATTCCATCTGAACACTCGTTCAAGTCTTTTCTTCCGGATAATTATTTAATTATTCATCGCACAATTAATTGGCAATGGATTTCCTTTTAGCACGAGCTTTTAGAAGATTATTGGATATTAGATATTCAATAAGTGTAAGTAATATTGAAACCAATTTTCGGTTTTGAAACAAAAAACAAAGACGGTTAATGATCATGAAATGTAAATATACCGGTTACTTATTATGGTGATATACGATAAAAAATTAAACATTATCGACCCATTTCCGGTTCACTTCAACAGGGAGATGGGCTACAGTTCTAAACACTGGCTAAGTGCTTAAAACGTTATAGAAAAGTCTCAGGCATGAAGGTTTCTCACAATTCTCCTCCACTGTAAAACAAGTGATTAAAATTGTTTTCTAAACAAAAGTAACTTTGAAAGTTAGAGAACCAGATCTAAACCTCCACACCATATGATATCATTATAAGCAGGGAGCACTTAAGATTTTACGATGTCTTTTGAAATAAATAAAAAATTTTAGCCAAACCATATATTTTTTCCAAAACACGTACAGTGCGTACTTTATTTTTAGGAACTCATTTTTTCGAAAGGTACGGGTTACGGGTTTCATTATATTAAGGGTACGCAACATAAAAGTCTGATCAAAGTCAAAAGATAAAAAAAAATACAGGAGTACATTTTGTCACGTCGTCCCTCAATTTAGAGATAAGTCTTTCAGACGTCTCGAGTATCACAAACACGTAGGAAAAGTATCAAACACCTAGCGTTCCTAACATATTATGTTAGTCTGACTTCTTTTTTTGTATCATGTTGGCTGTTAATCAGGTTTTGGGTAAATAACTTAGCTCGAAGGCTCTGTCTGAATTGAAGATATCGTGAGGACCTCATTCGCTAGCAATATAATATGTTGTACGTGGATAATGTGACATGGAACTAATATAATAAATTTTGGAAGTCAGATATAACACTACCTAGAAATTCATGAATAATTGCTCAAAGATTTTTATTGTTATATAGGTAGTGACTCATACCTTATGGCTTATATACGGGTATGTTTCAACTCTTTCATGTAACGAAATGTAAACGTGATCACTCAAGTCCTGTCCAATAAATATCTTGACTTAAAATTATCTGCCTATTAGAAAAAAAGAGGTAGGAACGTCTTTCTACTCCTTTATCGATGTTGAGATGTCTTAAAATATATATAAACTGTAATAAATATAAATATAGCTGTTACCCGCGACTTGACTGGCATGTAAATTTTGATCAAAAAAAGTTGTGTGTTGTAACAAACATTCATCATCATCATCATCATGATTAACCCATTGCCGGCTCTGTAGTGAACAGAGCACGGGTCTCCTCTCAATATGAGAAGGGTTTGGCCATAGTCCACCACGCCATGCCATGCCATGTGCGGATTGGCAGACTTCACACGTCTTTAAGAACATTATGGAGAACTCTCAGCATGCAGGTTTCCTCACGATGTTTTCCTTCACCGTTGAAGCAAGTGATTTTTTAAGTGTTTAAAAACGGACATAACTCCGAAAAGTTATAGGTGTGTGCCCGGTTTCGAACACCCGACCTCTTATTAGAAGGCGGACGTCCTAACCACTGAGCTATCATTGGTTTTTAACAAACATTCAAACGTGCAAAATAATATAAATACGTAATCAATAAACTAAAACAATTATCAAATCTAACACGGCCAAATATAATTCTACGCCCCACTGCCACTATGCAATCTCGTTTCCCAGTTCTCATCTCCCCGCATTTACTTCGTTGCACGTATTATCAAAGCACATATGAAATCTGATAAATACACGGTTTAAATATTTTATATTTATGATAATTATAGCTATCTCCCTTAAACTTCAAAGATAATAAGTGTGAAAGGATGATCTATAGTATTTAGTTTTTTTAGTATGTTTAACGATCCCGAAAGTCGAGCTAATTTTTATCTCTTATAATCTTTTGTTTTTTTGCTTACGTCAGTCTTCTATTGCGACAGAAGTATTTCTGAATACGTGAAAGTAAATCTTCTCATTCTCGCTTCTCATACTGCGCTGTTAACAAATAAATGATGTGCTGAACTGAAGACGATAGAAATAAATAGGTGCTCGGGTTTTATTTGATCCGTCTAGACTGAAGATGGACCTTCTGAATTATTGAAAGAATGTTAGAAGTAAAACCATTCTAAACAGGTCCTTTGTTTCGTAGACGCATCGCGAATTGTTGGGTAAACAGCCTTACAACAAATTGCCGTCTACATAAAAAGATGTAAACTCATTTCATTTATTTAAAACTAAGCTATCGGAACATATTATCTAGAACTACCCACCTTAAATTCAAATACATTAAATGAGTAAACAACTTCTCGTAATTACACATTACGATGGACCTGTAATAATGCGTCTATTATAATAATATAAAAAACTATCTTTAAACCTAATTGTTCGCAAGTAACAAGTACAATAATTTTTCGTGTTTTAAAACTCTGAAAAGTTATGCTTACGACATTAAGTAATCATCATCACTATCAACGCATTAAAAACTACGGGTTATGTGTTCGTCATGACATTTTTAACACACCAGGACCTCTGCCTCTTGCTTAACTGATCCTTGCCTGATCTGATCAAAATTGGAGGAGGATTTTAATTACTTAACTTTTAACCCCTCACCCTTAGTACGGTATAATATTAGTACGGTTTATACCAGGATAAAGTCGCATACAAATTTTTGTCCGCGAAATGAAAATAAATTGGAAGGAGAAAAAACCTTTTATATCAATCTAGAATTATGGGAACATTTTCTGACGGAAAGTTTCAAAGTTCACTCAAGTCTTATCAATACTTTGCCACTTAAAAACAAGTTTAAAAGGTGCGCACATTGAGTTTTCCCGCACGCTTTAAATTTTTAATTATTCTTTGCAATCCCATTCTAAAACTAAGATACTAATATTATAAAACCGATGTCTGTTTGTGTATATTCTAACTCCTTAATCTCAGTATCTACCAGAGTAGTTTATATTTTTGTATTTGTTGAGCAAGGGAGAGAGCTATGCTAGGAGTATCTCTACGTGATCAAATCAAAAATGAAGAGATCCGTAGAAGGACCAGAGTTACCGACATAGCTCAGCGAGTTGCGAAGTTGAAGTGGCAATGGGCGGGGCACATAGCTCGGAGAACCGATGGACGTTGGGGTCCAAAGGTGCTGGAATGGCGACCCCGCACCGGTAAACGTAGCGTTGGTCGACCCCCAACAAGGTGGACAGACGACATCAAACGAGTCGCAGGGAGCCGCTGGATACAAGCGGCTCAAGACCATGGCCATTGGAACTCCCTACAAAAGACCTATGTCCAGCAGTGGACATCAATCGGTTGATATGATGATGATAATTTGTTTGTCGCTGTAACATTTAGTACACAAGTCTTACTATATTATATTAGTACTTAATACGTCTTCAAATGCGTAGAATTTTAGTTTTAACTTTAGTTTCTAGGAAAAAAGATTATCCCAGGTTTTCTCCCTACTCTAATGCAACAGTGGCATCAATATCTTTTTTCCGCGCTATATTATATTTCAGATTTCTCCTGTCGAAAGTTGGAATATTATTAATAATTCATGACTATAAAAGGTGTATCGGTTAAAACGTGTCAAAAATCCCCCCATAAAGACAGATTTATAGCCAGTGTACCTTTTAAAAGTGTCAGAATGTTTATTGCTAACGTTAGCTTACGATTCCCAAATATTTGACAGACGTTCCAATGTTATTTATTTGTATAAATGATTTTACTCGCAACGCGAGCAAACGGAAATACGTTTACTTCCATGCGTTACTCACATAAACGGAACAGAGAAATGTTTTTTGTTTTATTTGATTTCTATGTGTTAACTATAAAGAACATGAGCGAGATGTGTTTATTGCGTCTCGTGGAAGAGTGAAGGAGAACAATTAAATTTAACAAACTCGATACATCTGATTTGAGCCTAATCTCAAACCGAGCCAGATCTCTTAACCCAAGATAGGCTTTTGTGTTACAAATACAAAAAATAATAACTAAAATATAACATCCAGTCAATAATATAAATAAGGACTATTGAAAATTTTATGGCATAATCACAAACCTAAAGGTAGAGTAGAATCGTCTTTGACAGGGTTAAAGATATAATATGTGACCGTAAATTTGCATTCATTTTGAATGTCTTGGCTTAGACATCGCTTTAAAGTTAAATAATGTTAGCGCCATTCAACATAAGAAGCCGTTAATATTAAAAAAGAAAATTTATCCGTTAAATAAATACTTTTAAAGTTCCAAGAGCACCGCGGGTAAGTTTTCGGTACAAATTATTCCTGATTCGCCAAAGTAGCTTTTCAATTAAAATTTTGGGCATGCAACGGCCCATAATTAGCTTTGGCTGATATTTTATTGGCTTAACTCTTTATTTGTATGAAAATGCCCTATTTATTAAATACATATATAGCGTAATGCTATAGTTATATTTCCCGCAACGTTTTATCACCAACAAAAGTTAGCTGTCGCATTTTAAAGTTAGAGGTCCCGGGTTCGATTCCCGGCTCGAGTCTGGTCTGGTGGGAGGCAACGGCCGTGGCTAGTTACCACCCTACCGACAACGACGTGTCGCCAAGCGATTTAGCGTTCCGGCACGATGTCGCGTAGAAACCAATTAGGGGCGTGGGTTTACCATAGTCCTAATAGGTCAGCCCGCTACCATCCTAGACAGCATCATCACTTACCACCAGGTGAGATAGCAGTCAAGGGCTAACTTGTAATGTGTAAAAAAAAAAAAAAGAACCAGTTAAGTATTCACGCCTTTTATTTTATTTTTCCTGTTTCTTAAAATACTTGTACGACTGATGAGAAATCTAGCTAGTGAGTTATTGCACATTTGACGGCTGATCCCCATTCTGCAGGAACTGGCACCGATATCCGAAATATTACGAAGCCTATAGTTAATATTAGCATTAGATTGGAGCTAAGAAATTGCTGTCGTGTCTCAGCCGTGTCCACAACTAAGATATTTCTAGGTTGAGAATTACGGGTCATGATAATAAAACTGCTTACAAATTCATCTTCATGCGCAGCTATAAAGTTTCGTAGAAATTGGTTCAGCGGTTCCGAATATAAATCAAGACAAACAAAATTTACTAGAGACGTCTGACAGACGAGAGAAAATGAAAGGAGCATGTTTACCATACCATACTCCTTTCAGATTAGCCTGCTACCATCTTAGACTGCATCATCACTTACCACCAGGTAAGATGAACTTAAAAGGCTGACGTGTATTGGAATCTAAACGAATAATGCACAAAAACTAATTCAAATTTAAGATTCAAGCATTATTATTTTGGAGATGAGTTATTAATGGTTAGGATAGTTTCATTTCACTCTTAAGTTTCTATACTCGAAATCGTCTTTACGATTGGTGGAACAAAATAATTTCGTACTAAGCGATACACCTCTGAAATCCTTAAATATAAATCCTACGGAACGGTTTTTTCCAGGGATAAATTGTATCCCTATGCCCGTTTCCAGAATAAATTGTTTTGCGCAAGATCGGCTAAGCTGTGGAGCTGTGCATAGGCAAAAAAGCTTATTTTGGAGATCCCTTGAATCAATTTCCCCAGGTGTTTTGTAAAGTGTTGACTTCACATTGCTTATTTTACCATTTCAAACCAAGCAATTACGAGTATAGTAACCTATAACAGGTGCAGGTGTCGACTTCGTAACCGAACCGTAACACCTGCGTATTTGTCGTTTAATAAGTATTGAAAAAAAATCGAAAAAAAAAAATTGAAAATTCGACACCTCTTTGTATAGTTTCACGAATTAAAGCATATTTAATTTAGTGTTCACTGTACTAGTAAATCAAATTATACATTTTACCGGAAAATTCAAATGTTGAAAATTTACCTATTTCTGTTCCTACAAGAATAGGAATAGGTAAATTTCACGCAGGTGTGGCAGGATGTGCTATTTTAAATGTGCTAATACAAAAACGTGACCATGCATTGAGACTGCTCGATAAGAGGTCTATTGATGTTCGGTCGCCGGCTACCGCTCCGCTACCCGCCACGCTATCCGCCCCGCTACTTGCCCAGCGGGGAACGGGTAGCGACCCGCTCCGGCAAAACCGTGTTCACTCAAGCCGGACACTAACGGAATAGTTCACGGCTATAAATTTAACCCGATCTTAGAGAGGAGCTTCACTATAAATAGAGACACTCATTTCCATTTGTGACTGTACTCCGCATCGACTTTGTATGCTCTAAGTTACAGGTGATAGGGATTAAAGTAGATAGATAGATAGATAAAGTCTTTATTGCACATTTAAACTTAGAATTTAAAACAAATGCTACCTCGGACAAAGAATTAGTCCAGCCATTCAAAGGGGGAACGCTGCCAGTATCTTCGGAACCTTGCCTAAAGGGACTCTTTTCAATAATATATTTTAGTTATGATGTTAAATTTTTATTTATTTTTTAAGATTTTTAGTTTTAGGTTAATCTAAGTTTTATTTTAAGTTATATATGTATTTCTAACAAAAATGAAATGAATGAATGAAAAAATACAAAAACGTAGATGAGAAACAAGAGGTCTTATCGCTTAAAGCGATCTTCTCAAGACAACCTTTTGTGGAAGGAACAATTTGCAAGAAAACGGGGATAATGCAATGGTTAAGAAGATTTGTTGTACTAATAAAGTACTAGTTTCTTGTCTGTATATTATTATTATAAGAAACACACAAACAGTAGATATTATTATAAGAAACACAATGTGTGTTGTTAGCGTTATGTATTGTTGAAACCAAAAAACATGTCAACCGATTTCGATGTTATTTTTGCAAACTTACAAAAAATAATCAAGAAATGAAAAAGGACGTCACTACGTCAACTAAGTCTTATTAAAAGTAAGGAAAAATCTTGCTTTGATATCAACTATTTGGTGAAAAAAATTAATATTATTACATTGTTCATATTATTTTCGATTATGAACCCCAATCACCTACATATTATTTGCCATATAATATGCAGATGAACAGAGACGAAAAGATTAAGAAATGCAACATACTGTTTGTTGCTTGATGATCAGAATGCCCTTGAATGGCTTTTACTCCTCCAAAAATACTCTATGTAAGATGTACGCATCGTGTGATGTAGAAAAAATAATGAACTTGAAAAATTTTAGCTCTCTGCTTATGAACTACGCCATATTTTCTTTACAGGCGGTCAATAAAGCATCCAATGAGCATTTAACTTCTCTCCTATAACACTGAACACCGTATTCTAAGACAAATGGAGGGTACTTCAGAGCTTTACTGCGATAATATTGAAAGAAAGGTACTTTTAATTTCTTCCGCTGCACCGTCTACGTTCCGTATTTATAATGGACGTATATTGGGTATTTATTCGACTTTTGGTAATATATATTCAAAGCCAAAAACAAATTATATATATATCTTTTTTTTTTTACTCACTACAAGTTAGCCCTTGACTGCTATCTCACCTGGTGGTAAGTGATGATGCTGTCTAGGATGGTAGCGGGCTGACCTGTTAGGACTATGGTAAACACACGCCCCTAATTGGTTTCTACGCGACATCGTGCCGGAACGCTAAATCGCTTGGCGACACGTCTTTGTCGGTAGGGTGGTAACTAGCCACGGCCGTAGCCTCCCACCAGACCAGACTCGAGCCGGGAATCGAACCCGGGACCTCCAACTTTAAAATGCGACAGCGCTGCGCCACGGAGGTCGTCAAATAGAGTATATAATGTTTTCCAGCCGCATATTTGTGAGAGACTACTGATGGTTTCTGCTTCCTTTCCAAAATAAGTACTTTTTAGCCGGTGTCCTATAAATGAATGAGATGATCAGCTCTAAAGATATGAAATGAGCTAAAATACCTGCGAGGAGAAATACATTTCCAATTTCAATTTCTATCAATACGTTTAAAAACAAGTAGGTCAAGCTTTCAGCTAGGAATCTTTATTTCTTATAAAGATATTTTCTACTTGTATTTTCAATATTAAAACTTTTTATAACTCTGAAAATATGCTTTCTAAAAATTCTCCACGGAATTTTTTAAATGCCGAAAGACTACGAAAAAGTGTTTTAGATGAAACGCTGACCTGGAAATAATTGTTATATTTTAAAACTGGCTAACATTGTTAACATAGTTATCATTATATCCACAAAAAAACATCTATATATAATAAGGAATGTGGAAGTGTCTGTGTGTCTAAGTCAACTTTTCGTGATAACCGTCGTCTGAATAGTCATAATAAGTAGCCCATCAGAGTCAGATTTGTGCCGTCGCATTTTATTGCGGATTTTTTGTATCTCACTGTCACAGCGTCAAGTTGTCGTCAGCTGTCAGTCTAAGTTATAACAGAGGAATAGTCTGTTAGTTGAGCTCTAGTGCTCGGCCTCTGCCTAGAGGCTTCGGCCGTGGCTAGTTACCACCCTACCGACAAAGACGTGTCGCTAAGCGATTTAGCGTTCCGGCACGATGTCGCGTAGAAACCAATTAGGAGCGTGGGTCCTACAAAAAAGGTCGTGAAAGGTTAGCCCGCCACCATCCTAGACTGCGTCATCACTTACCATCAGGTGAGAGTGGCGTCAAGGGCTAACTTGTAGCAAATAAAAAAAAAAATGAAGATGCCTCAACTGCTAAGGTAGCTCGTGAATATGGTGTTAGACAACTAAATCTTACTTACATTAGTGTTACTGCAAGAGACAGGTTAAACTTTCTGGACTACCTTCAGATATATCAGGTCCATGTTATTCTAGAATTGTTATAACGGAATTTTCAAACTACAATTTACCGAATTATCCGGTTTAAGCATTCACAGAATTTTACATAAATGTTTGCGTTTCGATTTTGGAAATCACGTCTTTTGTCGTGACAAAATGGTTTATTAATTGCAACTCGTTGTCCGTAATTCGGTGAATTCGGTACAAATAACACGCGTCGAATTAACGAGTCGTCGGATTGTGTGATCGTTAACACTTTTCGAATTATTCCACTGTGTAAAACAGGCTCAATTTTTAATACAAATTATCAGGCACTGTAGAAAATATAATAATAGGAAATTAAAAAAGTAAGTTCAGTGTAAAAAACAAAGCATTATTTTTTACGTATGTGGAGCCGCTTGAATTAGTCTAGTCTAGTCTCAACTTCTAGACTATCACCGCTTTTGACATTTGTATCCACGCACCGACGCGACGTTATTCTGAATTCACCATATTATAGAACATTCAATTAATATTCCAATTTGTCACTCGACTCCAGGGGTACAGAAAATTTACATCAAATTTAACTTCGGCGAGCCCGTACAAATTGTGTTGCGATACAAACGACGTACCATTTTAAAATTCTGCCATTGAGTTTAAATTAACGGGGTCTATAATATTCTACAATAATATTAATGAAATATTAATACACATATACAAATTGCGACTCTAATAGGAGTGACAAGTTCGACAGTCGAAATCGACTGCTCGATACGAACGCGCAAATCTTGTACTAAGGATTGGCTCAGGTGCTAGTGCAGTCAAACGGTGACTTGTAATCATACAATAAAAAAGGAAATCAAAAAACTGGGCCTGAGAAAGCAAAACTTTAAAGCTCTTTGAGGAATTGTTTCTGTTCTTTCTACAACAAACACGAAACCTTTTTTATTTATTTGTACTCTTAGCACGTAGTGGCAATACTAATCGAATTTTCCGACGGGAATTTCCATTTTTGTATTCAGGATACAGACTATCTGGGGACAAACAGAAATGGAGAAATTCGTCATTTTGTTTGTATTCCAGTTATTTTTTACCCGAAGGTTGCTAAAGGAGCCGTATTACTAATACTCCGATGTCCATCCGTTAGTCCGGATGTTTTTCATCGGGGCATTTTTTCATGCTAAATGGAGGTAGAAAGTTGTAATTTTAGAACGACTATTTCTATTTTAAATGCGCTCTCTATTTCTCTCTTAAGAGCACATTTTATAAGGTGTATAAAGATTGGAGAAGCTATGAATTGCAGCGTGCAAATTTGGCCGGTTTTCGTGGATTATGCAAGTTTAAGACCGAGTTAATCTTAATGTTTATGGTCCCGGCTTGACGGCTAAAACAATCTTAATGCAATTTGCATAGAAATATACGTACGATAATTTGTATCCCAAAATAACTTACGATTCCCGCAAGTTTTATTCTTTACCAAAAACAACCTGGATTGCCTATATCGCGCTTTAGTCAAATTTATTCTTTAAAAAAATACACGTTAAAAATTAACAGACGTCAGTTTTATAGCAGTTAGGTAAAGTAGATAAACTAATCTTTGCAGCGAAATTGCTAGTAATCATTTCAAATACTTTAAATTATTAGTATGTAATAAATAGATAAGAAAATAAACGTGTAAAACGTGTAAGTACGTTGTAAGTATTTTATTTAAGCATGAATACATATCCGAATTGCGCTGCAGATCTGTTCAATAGAAACCGAGCAGTTTTGCGGTATAATAAATTGTCTATGTCCGTAAACTATCTCTGTGCAAAAAATAATGTCAACACATTACTCTGTTAGTGCGTGTTCAAAGATAAAAAATGAATATTTATTTGTTTATATATGTAAAAAAAAAAAAAGATTTAAATATCACTTGTTTCAACGGTGAAGGAAAACATCGTGAGGAAACCTACACGCCTTAGAGTTCTCCATAATGTTCAAAGGCGTGTGAGGTCTGCCAATCCGCACATGGCCAGCTTGGTGGACTATGGCCAAACCCTTCTCATAATGAGAGGTGACCCGTGCTCTGTAGTGAGCCGGTAATGGGTTGATCATGACGATGATGATGATTTGTTTATATAACAATATGTTTATAACTGAGCTAAGCTAACATTTAAAATGTCCATTTAAACTAAAATTGAATTAGTGAAACACTTATTATAATCTTTTTAAACGACTAGTTTATATATAAAATTAAATTGTATTGTCAGTTTTTTTACTGCCCCGGTAAAGTTGGACTTTATTTATGTGATATGCTGTATGCAAAATTATGATTGATTTAACATTCTATTTAGAACCCTTGTCTTAGTTGTCATATTATAATAATGTCACTTTCGAACTCATAGAATATAAGAAAAAATAGTAATCTTATAATTAAGCATAATATCTTAGAAGCTGAATAACTTTGCGTGCGTAATAAAAAAAAAGCTAAAAAGAGTTTGGGCTCGTCCGGGATTTGAACCCGGGACCTCTCGCACCCTAAGCGAAAATCATACCCCTAGACCAACGAGCCGGTGACGAGATTGTTCAAATTATTACATAGATGTTGATACAAAGCACCGTGACGTCACCCTACGTCTCAATATTTTGGTGAAAGGTGTCCTACTTATTGATACGTAGTATATATACGCAGCAATAAGATATAATACACTGAACATCTATGTCAGCATGTTGCATGTACCATATTCTGGCATAATTAAAAACGATTCTGATTCTTATTCTGATTTGGATAGTCTTATAATACGCGAAGAAATGGAATTATTTCGGATTCACAACTTTGGCTTTTTTTTAAATTCTTTTATGGGTCTCTTGAGGTGAAACGTCCGAATTGAGCTGAATTTCAATGGAAACATTTATTTCATCATAATCAACCTATTACCGGCTCACTACAGAACACGGGTCTCCTCTCAATATGAGAAGGGTTTGGCCATAGTCCACCACGCTGGCCATGTGCGGATAGGCAGACTTCACACGCCTTTAAAAACGTTATGGAGAACTCTCAGGCGTGCAGGTTTCCTCACGATGTTTTCCTTCACCGTTGAAGCAAGTGATATTTTAATTGTTTAAAACATAACACATAACTCCGAAAAGTTGTAGGTGCGTGCCCGGATTCGAACCGCCGACCTCTGATAAGGAGGCTGACGCCCTAACCACTGGGCTATCACCGCTTCTTTTTATTTTTATTTATTTATAAGTAATCTAGTAGCTGTACATTTTATTGGCTTAACTCAATTCTTACGTTTTCTTATCATAATAAATAAGATTAGCAAAATCGGTACAAGATGAAACAACGATTCCATGCAAATGTAATATAAACGGAACAATCTACTGGTATATTCACAACGTGTGTCTAAGGGTAATATATAAGGGAACATAAGTTTTATTCCTTCTTTAATTATATATATATATATATATATTTTATCCGGGTTTTACCTGTTGGTATACCTTCATTTTGACCTTAGCTATTTATGTTATAGTTTACGACAGATGCCAATTTTATCGCCAAAGTTGATCATCCGTCCACTTTGTGACTGCGCGTTGCTTATCTCCCGATCCATAATGAAGGTGTCTACAGAACGAAAAAAAAAACTTTTGAAATAAACTAAGTGCCTTCTGAAACAACATCTGTACCAGCATTTATTTCGGTAAACTATACTAAAAGGTCTAAAATTACATATGTTCCTTTGACGATGTTTAGATGTGTAAAATTTTTTTGGAGCTGTCAAAGAGAAATGTTTACAATGATTCATCAACGCGTAGACCTAACCCTTGTGCCAAGCCGGAATTTTTCAAAGACATTCCGTTTATAATGTAAGCTGGGAATATAGCCGGGTTCGAAATTCCTCAAGGAAAGATATTAAAGAGTATTTATATTTTTATGTTTACTCTACTTTATTGCCGTCACTATACTAATAATTATGTGTCTTTGTATTTGATATGTAAATATGCAATTAAGTGCAAGTATATACAAAATTCAGCTTCAGTAAGTTTTTGTTCATAAAAATCAAAAAGGCGTCGAATTAATTGTTTTCCCGGTATGAAAGAGAACCAAAACCCTTCTGTCAAAATAAACTCAAATAATATTAAAGAGTATTTTTTAATCGCCCAGGAACGGTACTGTGATTTTCCAACTCCTGTAATTTGTAACTTTTTTAAATTATACTAGCTGTCGCCCGCGACTTCGTCTGCGTAGAATTGCTCATTTCCTGTGAGGTTGAGGTTTCCCGTGCGGCCAATGCTTCAGAAAGTAAGCTACAGGCTAATGTCAAATGGCCGATTTTCGTGTCTCTAAATTAAAGAACAGGACTCATACAAACTTTAAACCCTATGATGAAAAAAATTCTAGCCTTATACTTACTCCCTAAAAGAAACCTATTTTCAAAATTTCAAGCTTGTAGACTTCATAATAAAAAATAAGCAAAAACTATCATCCCCTATTTTACCACCCTTAAGGAGTAATATTTAAAAATAATTGATGTACATGTTTTTTATTTATTATTATTAATCTTAATGCAAATTTTTGTGTCTCTAACCCTAAAAACAAAGAAATTTCATACAAACTTCCAACCCCTATTTAGGAGTGGAATTTCAAAATATCCTTTCTTAGCTGACATCTCTTAGCTTTCAACTACCTACTTGCTAAATTATAGCTTTATACGTACAATAGTTTTTGAGATCTCGTGTTTAATCAGTATGTATGTAAGTATGTAAGTGACTTTTCGCCTTTATATAATATATAGATGAATTTTAAGTATATGTCTTTTTTATATGCTTTTAATAAAATCTACTTGAACATAAAATTGGTGTCACTCAACTTGGCAGGAAACATGAACACCGGATGGACGTTCCACACCTTTGCGGTTTATATAAGAACTGTGGATAAAAACGTTTCACGCGAGTTAATTGGATGTCAACAGCACAAGGAAGTGACTGCTCGCGGCGTCCCTCTGTTCTTAAATAGAAAAAGAAAAAAATTAAGTTACAAAGCAAATAATTTATGAACTAAAATTGAACATAAAAAAATACTAAAATTAATGTTAAATAAGCAATATACATCGTGTACCTCATTCAGTATAGTTCACAATTGTGAGGTATAATTACGTTAAGACAGAAAGATGTCAGAAGATATGTCAAATCAGTTAGGTCACTTTATTTTTTTTTTTTCTTTTGTTTTATGACTTTACACAGATTAACCAATGTCAAGTTTATCATTTTATTAGTTTTCTCTTTTTATGGCTTTGCACAGATTAGCCAATGTCAAGTTTATAGCAATGTAGAAGTTAGGGAGAAATGGCGGGAAACTTCGCACTCTGCGGACGCGGCTCCCTCAAACCTTTCCCAAATCAATACCTGTTAACCATTTAGAAAACAAGCCACTACACAAACGACACCAAAACTGTCCACGACACAACCAACACCAGTCCTTTTCAAAACTAGCAACAAACATTAATTCAAGAAAAGCGTGAAAAAACCACGCCCGCCATATACGAAGTCTCGTTAGGTCACTTTAATTCTAATGGGAGTAAATCCTCTAAATAGCAGATAAGCAAGTGGTAACAGGTTCTGTAAGCGCCAACGTCACCCGATAACTCTATCAAATCCCGCTCAAAGAGTACACAAAGCTCGCGGCTAATTGCTTCTGCTCTTGAAATTACGATTAATCGTAAAACACTTTTACGACCCTATTTGAGCTGCACTTAAAATCGGGGGGAAAAATTGCCAACGGAATTCGAACGCCAAAATTAATCGATGCTTTAATTAAAAATACGACGGTTTTATGGGTTCCTGGTACACAGGCGAAGAATTAAGCTGCAATTCAAACTTTATTCAAATTAAGCAAAATAGTGCAACGGTAAGGTTAAAAGTGGCTTAAGGTGTTTATTTCTTAAAATAATAACAGAATTTAGTATTAAGAATTAATTAAGAAACTGCAATTAGTTTTTGTAGTATTGTTAATTCTCTTTTCAGGTTAATTTTAAGTCATTTTTATTTTATTATTTTTAACGGTTTGTACCCCATCTTGTGCATGCTATGTTCGCATCGAGAAGTCAATGTTGAACTATGACTATGCAATTGTTCACAGTTTTGCGAACTAATACAAAAAAAAAATACGCTCCATTGAGATATGATGTCAATTATTAATATAATATTACTTAAAACTATTTCATTGTATGACCGTACTGTTACTAGTATCTACTATTGTGTGGAAATAATTCTTCAAGGCGGGTAATAACAGATATATATTTTACATGCACACTACCCACATCTTATTCAAATCTAACCACACTTATGAATGCACACATGCATATTCAATGTTCATGCTTACTCTCTTTAGTTTTCTGTGATGTTTAATTCAGTGTCATAAATAAACAATTACATTAAAATTGTAATTAAAAGCGTACTACTGGAGTCTCAATTTCTATATTCAAATTCAAATTCAAATAATCTTTATTCAAATAGTCCTTTAAAAGGCGCTTTTGACGCGTCAATTATTTACAAAGTAGTGATTTTATGGTGATAACTATTCGTAAACTTAAAACTAAAGCTATGAGGCTTCCAAACGCGCCCCGGTCTAAGAAGAAGCCCACAACAAACTTAGACAGGTAAATTTTCTTTTTGTTATCACCATCTCACATGTCACTTAAAATTATATTAAGAGCTATCTTATTAGAGCAATCTTTCACACCCGCGCTTGTTTATCATTTACGTAACCTTTACACTATAGTAGGACTTTTTAAATTGTTATTATCCCGGGAAGAGGGCCGGTTATCCTTAACCTTAGATAAAATCTAGTTAGGATGAAAAGTTCGTACAATTTAAACTATTGACGAGTATATTGTAGAATTGATATTAATAAGTATATATAGTTTAAGCGATATTACAGAATACCAACCAGACCTACATAACTAAGGCAGAGGTATTCTAAAAAAAAGTACTTTGACGTTAGCTTAGAAACGTCACACCTCGGTCGGACACATAGCTCTGTCTCGTTTTAACGGGTTTTAAGCTAGTGGTAGGGCTTAACTCACTGTATACATTTCGGACGTAGCAAGTGATTTAAATAATATTTTTTTGGCAATAAATAATTAATCTTCATTTAAATGGCACCTAGCCTTAGGACACAAGTGGCTAATATTTTTATTATTTTGACACCGGTGAGTACTGTAATTAGACAGTCTATTGTTTATGTATGATAATTGTAGTATAAGCCTTGTTACTTGAAAAACATTCTGTTATAATATATTTTTTGACTAACCAGTCATTATTGGTCTAATAAAAATCTGCTATAACAAACTGAAATAACTAACAAAACAAAATTACTATAAAAAAATCCAGGTTAGCCGCTAAGTCAGAGATCGGCGGTTCGAATCCGGGTAGGCACCTCTAACTTTTCGGAGTGATGTGCGTTTTTAAACAATTAAAATATCACTTGCTTCAACGGTGAAGGAAAACATGGTGAGGAAACCTGCACGCCTGAGAGTTCTCCATAATGTTCTCAAAGGCGTGTGAAGTCTGCCAATCCACACATCCAGCGTGGTGGACTATGGCCAAACCCTTCTCATATTGAGAGGAGACCCGTGCTCTGTAGTGAGCCGGTAATGGGCTGTTCACGATGATGATGATGATGATATATATTTTATTAAAATAATATAATATAGATATATTACTAAGCGGATGTTATCATATTATTTGAGAAAACCCAAACACGTTAACAATGGCTTTCCATTGTTAACGTGCTTACGATTTTGTTGAAGACCTGTTTCGCTCGCATATTTGTGTGTCAGCAATGCAAACTTTGGACCGTGTTTTCACTCGCTTTAAAACCAGTAATTGTGAATGCACTATCTCAGCATGTGTAGTTTATAGGATTCTTTTACACTCACTCTCTTATTCATGCCGATCTGCCCCAGTGATCTACCCTAGTTAATTATACCGAAACGCCGGTCCGGGAAGCAGTTTCGCAGAGGAAACCTCGGGCCATAAATTGTGCTAGACCTTGATTGCGTTCCCCTCTCACGCCTTGTAAGTGAAATTCACTTAGCGCGTGATATAACTGAGCGGTTCTGTAGCGTAATATATTTCGGGTTCCTTACACTCTAATATCTTTTACAGCTTATTAAAGTGCCGGGCACTGACCGTTCTATCCACAAACAATAATCTACAAAAACTTTTGCCAATCAAAGTGACTCGATGATGATGATGATGAGGTTCTCATCATCATTCATCAAGTTATTAATGACCTAGGTCTCCTTTCTTAGTCTGACTGGGTTGCGGACGAGTGTGCGCGAAATTGCATAAGGCGATGAAAAGAAACAACGCAGGATTTTAGTGGGTATTCTGGTCGCCGATTTGACCGCCGGCGAGTCCAACATACCCCACCGAAAGTGGTCCTGTTCTAGGCAAGGGACGACCTCCATGGCATAGTTATGAGCACAGAGTTAAGAGGTATTAAAAGTTTTTCAGAGGCAGAGGCTATTTGGTTCAAATATTTAACATTTCTAAATTTTTGCTGGTCAGGTTCTGTAAGACTTCAGCCGTGGCTTGCTTCTAACCGAAAAAAGACATACTAATGAATATGAGAATCTGATTAAGATGTCATCTTAGATTGCATCATCACTTGCCACCAGATGCGATAGCAGTGTAAAACTTGTAGTTTAAAAAAACGTGTCAAAGATTTGCTAGTCTTCAGCATTTTTATTTTTTTTATTTCCTACGGTCCGTGGGCAAATATAAACTAGTGTTCTGTAGTAGTCATGTCTCCAGCGAATTTATAAACATAATGTAGACAAATAACATTTGTAAATAATAGTGTAAAAAAGTACTCAAAGGTGTTGCGGTCTCTAATTTATAAAAACTATAGTTAGTATCATTGGATTAACGCAAACTTTCACCTTCTTAGTACTTTCACTTTATTAGTGTGTGGAAGTTCCTCACTGTGTTCGAAGATAATTGCTAAGATATAGTAACCAAGCTACGCCTTCTCCGTGTAAAGCAGTAATATCATCAGGGATACCATAAAATCAAACGGCCCAAAAGTAATTAATAATACCGGAAACCTTTGTAACAATAGATAAAAGTAAATCCTGCCTCCACTGCGGGTAATTAATCTGTGGAAATTAATGCAGGTGGGATCAGGGATCTGACTCTTAATTTATGCGGGTATATTTTATACATAAAAATTAAAGATATCATTTTGGAGTCTATTTTTATGCTATGGATGTTCTTGAATAGCCATCTACATATGAGCCAACTGAGAGCACGAATTCAAATGTTAGGTTTAACTATTATTATCAAATGAGAGTGATAATAATTGGGTCTGAACTTCCTTACTCTGGGTTTTTTTAAATTAGAAATACTACGAACGAATCTTACCTACCTTTACTGGAGTCCTATACTGACACTCGGTTAGAAGCTCTCTCTTTCTCTCTAGATGGTTCTTTTTGAGTCGTTCGATTTTTACATCTTAAATGGTACTCACCATTTAAGATGTAAAAATCGAATCTAAGATTTTTTAGTTATAATGTAACGGGTCACCGATCTTTTTGCGATGTTTCTACGATTGAAGGTATAAATGATGGTAAAATAAAACTCCTAATATGGTAGTACGCGACCAAGTCAGTTATTAGCTAAAATGTGATGATAAAAGTCGCAGTGCCATATTATAATAAGGAAATGAAAAATAAAGGTGAAGACATATTTTATTCGTAACTTTGTACGTTTGAACTCACAATACTTGGTTCCTACCGACTGATTTAATAATATGCTTGAACCCAACGCGGATTAAATCGCTGGGCACAGCTAGGTAGTTGTATTTTAATATTCCTAAAGCGTAACAAAGTTTGGAAACCATGTCCCATTAAGTAAAACTTGGAACTACATGTTGTGGCAAATTGGTTTTAGGACCTCCCGAGTTTTGGAATTTGGCAAAACTACTTTTGACGTTGGCTTTCTACAGTTTATTGAATTCGGGGGGACTTTTATGTGGTTAGTTATGTGAGTTGACATTCAGTGATTAGTTTGATGATCTATTTATATTATTTTTAATAACAATATATGATATTTATAGACGGATGGAAAGCGATTATGTGGCCTAGGTTCGAGCGCGCCTATTGACTCATTTATTTTTTATTTATTTTATACACTACAAGTTAGCCCTTGACGGCTATCTCACCTGGTGGTAAGTGATGATGCAGTCTAAGATGGTAGCGAGCTAACCTGTTAGGGGTATGGTAATCCCACGCTCCTAATTCGTTTCTACGTTACATCGTGCCGAAACACTAAAATCGCTTGGCGACACGTCTTTGTCGGTAGGGTGGTAACTAGCCACGGCCGAAGCCTCCCACAAGACAAAAGAAAGTGTGCTAGAAAGGCGAAGGATGATGGATAAATTGCGGTTCCGCTTCATTCACCGAAGCTTTGCGTCGATGCTGTTAACATAAAAGTTTGACCTGAGATGGCACTTTATCGTCTGTGAACGATCACGTCTAAAGTTCCGAGCTGATACTCGGCAGAGGTAACTGATGCACTCTTAAATCCGACACCCCAACCCTCTCATAGTCGCGGTTTTTTTTACTCCCCCGACCTAAGCGCTCCTCTTCGAAAGAGGAGACCTAAACATGTCCTTCATGACCCTGACGATCAGATGACTACTGATAACATACTCGTACGACCTACCACACAATCATACGCTACACATCGTCTTCACCGGCGAGGACGAGGTCCCCGCTATGATACGTCATCCGGACGTGGGCTCCATTCACGGCCTCGGAGACGTACGGACCACTCACCGTGCGACCCCCCCGTTAACCCAAACATCGCCTAAGCCACAGGAGGCACCCTTAGGCAGTCGTTCCCTTAGTTTCTTTGAGCCCGGGCTGACAATATTTCTTCTGGCAGAACTTCATTCCGAAGCTCGCCAAACAGCCCGGTTACGCTGTGGGAACCAATAGGGTTAGTACAGCTAATAGACAGTCCGAAAAAAAAAAACAAATGATACACACTATACTGAAACTGGGGTTATTCAAGGTGCGGATAAATGAATGACTCAAGAGTCGGTAATGCATTGTCATTTTTTGTTGCTGTAAATTTTAGTGAGCGGCGGTAATCCCTTAACATCAGGTGACGTGTTTGTCTTATACGAATAAAAAATGTCCTTTCAGACACGAACGAGCCTTTTGCAGTGTGAGGCGAGGACATGCCCTAGCGAAAAATACCTCCTAATTTTTTAGAACTAGTTTTACCTTTAGACTCGATGCATTTCCCAAAATTGATACCTATTGGATTGTATGTTGATACCCAAGAGCTCAACGAGGTTGGTAGTCGGAACGGTTTTTTTTCCCCACTAGAAGTTAGCCCTTGATAGTAATCTCACCTGACCTCTCTCAAGTTTTTTTTTTTTTCGGACTGTCTATTGGCTGTACAACCGGGCTGTTTGGCGAGCTTCGGAAAGAAGCTCTGCCAGAAGAAATATGTTATATTAAGTGAGTTCAGTAAACAGAGAAGTAATGTGTGGCAGGGGTTAGCGGCCGAGTGTTATTTCTGGAGCAGCTCAGCTCGGCTAATCGGACGCACGAGCGTGCAGTGAGGTGAAAACCTTGTTACTGTCGGCTCGCCTGTGATTAACGCGCGCATTACCGTGCGTCGAGCGACAGTCTTGACGCTAGTGATGACCGACACTATCGACATTTTTATAAAACCATGGTATTAATTCTTTGGTTTGGTTTTAAGTTTTGTGCATAATCATGCAAAATAAATATGTCAGATACATAACGCATACACAAACATACATTACACACATACATACTTAAATACTCTCATTGTTAATTGCAGTTAGTATAAGGTAATTTTATACTTTGCCGCTGGCTGGACCGCGGTCGAGTGCACAAGTGTTCCCGTGACCCAGCCACCGGAGACACGAAGGAGCATCGCTGGGTTTTAGTAGGTATTCTGGTCGCCAGCCTGGCCACCGGGGAATCCTACATACCCCGTCGGAAGCGCGTAAAAGCATTTCCCAGCATGAAAAAAAAAGTTGGGTATAAGATAATTTTACACTCAAGGAATGTTTGTATTGTATCCCTGGAAGGAACTATCTTCTGCAATACAGGTTTTCCTAGTGCAGAGGGTAGGAAACAAATTACATTTTGTAAAAAACTTAATCATATGAAACAATAAATTTATATTTATTATCTTAAAGCAATAAAATCTAATTATATTTATTAACTGTTTCCCGCGGTGCTAGAGTTTTTCATTTCTAACGTGTACTTCTGATAGCAGTTGCATGTGGTAAAATATCGTTTTGTAAGCAAATGTTTAAAAAAAAACATTCCTATTTTTGTTATATTTAATGTTGCGCTTCTATACTCTTGTATACTTATTTGTCCTATTAAAATGTTTTCGTTGTACTGTGGCTTGTGGTGTCATGATATTTAATAAAGCGTCCAGATTCTTCTGATAATACAGTGCATTAAGTTCATTATTTAAACATTGTTACCAAAAACTTTCCCGCACTGAACAGAAATAAAAACCCGTCGGTTATGTTAATGACATTGATGTTTTTACTATGTTTTATTATAACTGTTTCAAAATATGAGTTATGCCCAATTTCATGAATTTACGTAATATTTAGAAATAACCATATTTCATTAAATAAAACTTGAAATAATAAAGATTACGATCCACCGTGAATCGGCATTTTAAATCAATGCTTTATGACGGCTGGTTATTGTACATGTACAAAATAAAGTTTTACTTCGCACACAATGAAAATAACACCATGACATTTCAAAGTTTAGTAACTTCGTTATGTCATGGTGTTGTGGGTAGTGTTTGTGATCCACACTAACTTAAGGAAAGTACTATTATTTTTGTTTCGATACAGCTTGATTTATATGGATGTTTTAGGTAATTTATATATGAAAAAAGGAAAAAAAATTAAAAATATTTTTTTGCCAAAAACAACTTTACAAAGCTTAGTACATCCGTTGGGACCCACACTAGGTAATCCTGTGTCGTGGGGCCCAATGATATGAACATATTTATTTATAACTGTCTTTAGAGGATAGTCCTTTATTAAACAAGTATTATAAGTAGCAGTACAATAAAGTTTTCAGCCATGCCATCGCTTATCGCTTTGTATCATTAATTAAATTAATATAATATTTACCAACGAACATCAACGTGATCATCAAATAAATTAAATATTGATCTTATTTGCAATACAAGGTTATCATTATAAAATATGTTAAAAGTAGTCACTTGGACATACTAGGATCTCCCTAGTCAAAGCCTGGTGTAAGAAATAAGGTTAAGTTAGTATTGCATTTGTCCATTCCCATGCCTTGAAAGTCAAGTTATGCAGTGTTATGACAACTAACTCATGATTACAATCGTTAAAGCTCGACCCACTGCACTGACCAAAATCAGCGTGGTAGCTATACATCCCTCGTTCATATATGACTGAATGCAAGCATACAACTGAGCAGCATTCACGATCAACCCATTACCGGCTCCCTACAGAGTACGGGTCTCTTCTGAATATGAGAAGGGTTTGGCCATAGTCCACCACGCTGGCCATGTGCGGATTGGCAGACTTCACACGCCTTTGAGAACATTATGGAGAACTCACAGGCGTGCAGGTTTCCTCACGATGTTTTCCTTCACCGTTGAAGCAAGTGATATTTTAATTGTTTAAAAACGCACATAACTCCGAAAAGTTAGAAGTGCGTGCCCGGATTCGAACCGCCGACCTCTGATTAGGAGGCTGACGCGCCCCTAACTACTAGGCTATCACCGCTTCACTGAGCAGGATAGAAGATATTAATAAGCAGCAAAACAGAACATCGATATCGACATAAATATTAAGAAATAAGCAAGCATCACTAAGCCAATGTTTGTAATCTAGTGTAACGATCCGCTATTAAGACGCGGTAAAATGTTCGTGACGTTCTCAAGCACCTTCCGCCCGCTCTGTACCGCGCTCGAACGCGGCTTACACCCTAACGAGGTTACCAGTTACCGCGCTCTTATTCAGCACTCACTTAGAAAAAACTTAACGTAGATTTCATCTTTTAACTTCATACTAGTCAGAGAGCCGCGGGATGCAAGCGTTATAATATTTAAAATGGAATTAAATCTCCCTGTAAAACTGTGGCAACCAAAAAAACCCATGAACAGAAACTACACACCACTGAAATGCGTATGCTGAGATGGGCGGCCGGAGTGACTTTAAAAGATAAAGTACGCAATAAATATATAAGAGGAAGTTTTAAGGTTGCACCCATAACTCAAAAAATTACAGAATCCAGGCTCAGATAGTACGAACATGTAATGCGTAGACCTGACGATTACGTAGTGAAAAAGTGCCTTTCCATGGCTGCAGGGAAAAGGGGAAGGGGAAGACCCCCAACTACATGGCTGACGAATATCCAAAAGGACATGAAATGCCTCGGCCTCAATGATGAGGATACTAAAGTAAGATCGACGTGGCGCCAAATGATAAAAAAAGCCGACCCCGCGTAACGGGATAAGGCGAGGCCAAAGAAGAAGAAGAATGAAATCTCCCTGTAAAAGACCTATTTAAAAGCTTTAATTTTTTGTTATGCAATACAAGTTAGCCCTTGACGGCTATCGCACCTGGTCTTAAGTGATGATGCTGTCTAGGATGGCAGCGGGCTAACCTGTCAGTAAACCTACACTCCTAATTAGTTTCTACGCGACATCGTGCCGGAACGCTAAATCGCTTTGCGACACGTCTTTGTCGGTAGGGTGGAAACTAATAACGACCGTTGCCTCTCACCAGACCAGACTCGAGCTGGGAATCGAACCCAGGACCTCCAACTTTATAATGCTACAGCGCACGCACTGCGCCACGGAGGTCGTCAATGCATGATTGTATCAGTATGATATAGTGTTCATATTTTTGTATCATCTACATAATACATTAAACCCACTACATTTCATCGCGTTATGAAATAATTTACCGGGTTTTATATTGGTTAGCTTTAAATGGTGTTATGGATATCATAGTCAATTACATTCCTCAAGAAACTTTTTAATATAAGATAGTGTTGAAACAATAAGCAATTTGTTATTATTCAGAATTTGTAGTGATCTGATTTTGGTTAAAAACATAGTGATTAATCGGTAATGAAAGTCCAAAACTACTGGAAACATTTTAAAAAGGAATTATCTACCTATTTCTTCAACCCGTAATCCTACAGAGAAAATAATTCCTTAGTATTCAAACTTTGCCTTGCCAAGTGATTTTATCCGCGAAAAATAATTTATTAATTAAATTAACTACTAATTAATTAAAGCTCTTATTTTCAAGACGAACTTGCTTTTACTACCAAGGGACTTTTTTCTTCGGCGAGTCCATAATGCAAAAGTCGTGTTTCAAAACTTCTGGTATAAGACTTTTAAATTTAATTATAAGTTTGAAAATACATTTCTAACTGTGTGATGGTGCATACATATGGCGAGCGATACAGTTATATTATTAGTTCAATGCAATCGTTGCTTTGCAACATTTTATATGTCGAGTAAGCTTAAATCTTATTCCGTTTCCCTATATAAACCCGACAACACTTATTTAACTACAACTGAAGCTGTGATAGCCTAGTGGTTAGGACGTCAGCCTCCTAATCAGAGGTCGGGAGTTCGAACCTGGGCACGCACCTAAACTTTTCGAAGTTATGTGCGTTTTTAAGCAATTAAAATATCACTTGCTTCAACGGTAAAGGAAAACATCGTCAGGAAACCTGCATGCCTGAGAGTTCTCAGGGAGAGTAATGTTTATTTATTTATTTCGTTGCATATTGTGTACACATACCCAGTTTGGGAGTTGCAACTTGGTCTGGAGTCGACCGTAGAAGAGAGACCGATTTCATTTATTTTTACTTGCATCGTTTAAAAAATCGTTTACTGTGTAATAACATGTTCTCAAAAGCGTCTCAAGTCTGTCAATCCGCACATGGCCCGCGTGGTGGACTATGGCCAAACCCTTCCCATATTGAGAGGAGACCCGTGCTCGGTAGTGAGCCGGTAATGGGTTGATCATTAATGAATTAATTAATTTAAACTTTTGACTGCATTCGTTGGAATACCCAAACTATATCTTGATTGATGTAAAAATCATCATCTCTCTTGCTTTTGAATAAGAGAGTGATTAACTGTTTTAATACGGATTAACAGGCTTTAACGAAAGCTTCAAGAGCTATGCTGGGAGTATCAATATAGAACGAGAGATCTGTCTAATGAGATGCTGTTTACCCAGTCTGAACATCTTTGATATAAATTGGCTAGTTACCACCCTACCGACAAAGACGTGTCGCCAAGCGATTTAGAGTTCCAGCACGATGTCGCGTAGAAACCAAACAGGTTAGCTCGCTACCATCTTAGACTGCATGATCACTTACCATCAGGTGAGATTGACGTCAAGGGCTAACTTATAGTGGGTAAAAAAAAAATTTCGTCATAATTTCTCCTGGTATTTTTCTTTTCCACTTCTCCTTACAGTAGTAATAGTTGTTTGACCCAGTTGTCTTTCTACCCTCATAACGTGAACGAATTAGTTGAAATAGCAAACAAAACTCGTAACGGCATTGTTGCGCAAACATTTTCTGTTCTCTATTTATCTATTTCGATATATATTTTATTTCCTAGTGGCTCTTGGCCGGTACTTTATATGTTTGGATTTGTTTTCTCAGGATAAAACTGTAGTCTGTTATTTTCTTACTCTTGTTTTAAGGTACCGACGTCAACAAGGATCCTTTACAGTTTCGCAGAGGATCTTAGTAGATATTAGTAAGCTACATATTATTAAAGACGCAAAAATAGTTACATTCATATCATAAAATTTCATGAATATTGAAAATAAGAAAATAACTCCTCAATCAATTCTCACGCTTTAAAAATAGTGGCTTCATTCAAGACGCCGAGAATGTTATAAATTTTTGAAATATTAGACTTAAGTTACTTACTTATAAGTGTTTTTTTTTTATTTGATTCCACTACAAGTTAACCCTTGACGCTTGTCACACCTGGTAGAAAATGATGATTTAATACTCTCAAACATGCAGGTTTCCTCAAGATGTTTTCCTTCACCGTTGAAGCAAGTGGCACTTTAATTGCTTTAAAAACGTACATAACTCCGAAATGTTATAGGTGACCGGGATCAAACCCCCGACCTCTGGGCCCCCCGACCACTAGGCTATCACAGCTTTGTTCGGGGTATAGTAAACCTTTACTCCTAATTGATATTTTTATAACATTACAAGTTAGCCCTTGACGGCTATCTCACCTAGTGGTAAGTGATGATGCAGTCTAGGATTGTAACGGGCTAACCTGTTAGGGGTATTGTAAACCTACACTCCCAATTGGTTTGTACGCGACATTGTGCCGGAACGCTAAACCGCTTGGCGACACGTCTTTGTCCGAAGGGTGGTAACTATCCACAGCCGAAACCTCCCATCAGACCGGACTCGACCTGGGATTCGAGGATCAATAACTTTATGATAAGACTGCGCTGTGTCACGAAGGTCTTCAATAAAAAGGGTCATGAATGAAAATACTTGACAAGGTACTATTTTAATCTCTATGCACTTATAACATTAATTTATCGTTTTGCGGTAGATACTAAAACTAAACTTCTTAACTCCGGGTTGGTAAGCGAATTTATTTATTTTTTTACCGATAATCCAATACAAATCACCGGATAGTGAAGTTGAGAGAAAAGAATCGACGTTCTCTTTCACTGATCAAATATTGTTATTCTCTGCCAAAGTTTAGTGTCTTCAGAATAACAAATCGGTCAAAGTCCTGTAACTGGGTCACTGAACCCCTTTGTCGTAAACAGACCCCGCACGTGAGGGCCTACCATCGAATTTAAACTGTAGACCAATCTCCATCAAAGTAGGGTTATATTACCTCCGACCAATTTGTGACTGCGATTGCTTTCTAGGGGACAATCTTCAGCTGATATTAGAGCCTTTGGTCACGGCACCAAGGACATGAACAATTGACTGATGGTAAAGAAGTCTTCGAGTGAAGAACCCTTGATGAATTTCTGAATTAAGAATCGTTGTTACTTGAAATGTATTAAGTGATTATGAAAATTATATTAACATTTTAAATTTTATGAACTCTAACTAACTAACATTTTAAATGTGACGACCTCCGTGGCGCAGCGCGTGTTCTGTTGCATTTTAAAGTTGGAGGTCCTGAGTTCGATTCCCGGCTCGAGTCTGGTTTGGTGGGAGGCTACGGCCGTGGCTAGTTACCAACCTACCGACAAAGACGTGTCGCCAAGCGATTTAGCGTTCCGGCACGATGTCGCGTGGAAACCGAAAGAAGTATGGGTTTACCATGCCCCTAACAGGTTAGCCCGCTACCATCTAAGATTGCATCATCACTTACCATCAGGTGAGATTGCCGTCAAGGGCTTACTTGTAGTGGATAAAAAAAAGAACTCTTCGTCCAGTGTGAACTGCTTCGGAATATTGTTATGTTGGTTGAAAGGGTATATTATTGAGGTAACCATAGTCTCATTAGGACCTAATGAGGGAACCATTTTTAGTTCTCTACAAGTCAGCCCTTGACGGCAATTTCACCTGGTTGGTGTATGTGATGATACAGTCTAAGGTAACGGGCTAACTTACTAAACGTAAGCTTGTAGAAAAGTCCTACTATAGTGTAAAGGATTACGTAAATGATAAACAAGCATGGGTGTGAAATATTGCTCTAATAAGATAGCTCTTAATATAATTTTAAGTGGCATGTGAGATGGTGATAACAAAAAGAAAATTTACCTGGCTAAGTTTGTTGTGGGCTTCTTCTTAGACCGGGACGCGTTTGGAACCCTCATAGCTTTAGTTTTAAGTTTACGAATGTAGTTATCACCATCAAATCACTACTTTGTAAATTATTGACGTGTCAAAAGCGCCTTTTAAAGGACTATTTGAATAAAGATTATTTGAATTTGAATTTGAATTTGAATACTTAGGGTATGGTAGACCCATACTCCTAATTGGTTTCTACGCGACATCGTGCCGGAAAGCTAAATTGCTTGGCGACACGTCTATGTCGGTAGGGTGACACCAGACCAGACTCGAGCTGGGTATCGAACTAGAACCTTCTACTTTATAATACGACAACGCGCGCGCTGCGCCACGACAAACGAATCAACAGAAATCCACAAAATATATAACAGTAGGTAAATAAACCTACGGTGTTTTGAACTCTTATAGGACATATTATGATCGTTTAATGTTTTTAAATTAAAAAAATAAGTTTCTATATTCAAAAGTCCAATTATTAAATCAACCTAAAACCATTCCATTTAATTTGATTTCTGATGTCACTTAACATCAGGCAATTATAAAGACGTCAAGTGAACATAAGATATTATAAGTGTATAGCTGACGCCCGCGACTTCGTCTGCGTTTAGTTAGTGTTTTGTTTGTCTTTCAATCCCGAAGCAATAGATTACTAACGCGTATTACTTGAAATAATTACAGGAAACATTAAAGTATGTCCTTTCTAAAAAAAAACAGAATGAGTGAAATTGGATATTGAGTCGTTGGTGGGAGAAGTTGTGGGAGGCGCCCGAGAGGTGATGGCACAAGACATTACATTTGGACATTGCACCATTACTTTATTTTTCTAAAATAAAAGACTTTTTCTGAAATAAAAGTAGCCTAAGTTACTCCTTATTACATCAGCTACCTGCCAATAAAAGTCCCGTAAAAATCGGTCCAGCCATTTCAGCCGAAATTTAGAGAGATTAGCCGAAACAAAAAGACAGACAGGCAGACAAAAATTGTAAGAAATGTTATTTTGGTGTATGAACCGTATACATATTCATATGCAAATAGTAAACAACGGTTATTTCAATATTACAAACAGACACTCTAATTTTGTTTATTTGTATAGATTAAGTTACACTAAGTTATTTCACTAAGCAGAAAAAATATGACTTATAATAATTTAGGTAACGTTGAGAGATTTGAATACCATCGTCAAATTATTGCAGTCTGTAGGTAACATGGTCTAAAATAAAGCAGTTTCAATTGGAATGTCGATAAATAATTAAAGACCAATTTATATTGGCGCGGCGAATGTTCTAGCAATTAGGTGGGTCGCAAGTTTGGTTGTAAATTGTCTAGGATTATAGCGGATCGGTTCACATTTAATGCGTCAAATTTGTTTGAATTGTTGCTTCTATCGCTGAATAAACTTTTATAAAGATTAGATTAGATAGAATAGATAGAAGGATTAGAGTTAACAAAGTTGACATTTTGTTTGCAGTGAAAATATTTACATAATTCAGCATAATTATTTTGTGTTTGGATGTTGGCCTTTTTTTATCACTACAAGTTAGCCCTTGACGGCTATCTCACCTGGTGGTAAGTGATGATGCAGTCTAGGATGGTAGCGGGCTAACCTGTTATGGGTATGTTAAACCCATACTCCTCATTGGTTTCTACGCGAAATTGTGCCAGAACGCTAAATCGCTTGGCGACACATCTTTGTCGGTAGGGTGGTAACTAGCCACAGCCGGAGCCGAACCAGACTCGAGCCGGGAATCGAACCCAGGACCTCCAACTCTATAATGCGACAAAACACGCACTGCGCCACGGAGGTCGACAACAATATAGAAAATATGCTCGTTCTTTACCTCTGCAAAGCAATAAAGTAATGAAATATGTTTTTTTAGATAATACCTACAACATGACATATCTACATATAATAAAAATGTAACCGAACAAATAACTATCAGTAAAAGACATCTATTTCTAGTAAATTTCATACGGGTATGTAGAACATTACTGATCGAAGGTTGAGTGTTTGAAAATATAAATATAACACAATTATATTTTGTTAGTGGCTCTAGAGTAAAATATTAGCATAGTGGAACATAAAACACTTTGTTCATGATCAACCCATTAGCGGCTCACTACAGAGCACGGGTCTCCTCTCAATATGAGAAGGTTTTGGCCATAGTCCACCACGCGGGCCGTGTGCGGATTGGCAGACTTCACACGCCTTTGAAACCATTATGGAGAACTCTCAGGCGTGCAGGTTTCCTCACGATGTTTTCCTTCCACGTTGAAGCAAGTGATATTTTAATTGTTTTTTAAAAACGCACATAACTCCGAAAAGTTAGAGGTGCGTGCCCGGATTCGAACCGCTGACCTCTGATTAGGAGGCTGACGCCCTAACCACTAGGCTATCACCGCTTCACAGCAACACTTTGTTATTTAGCAATAAAGCTGACAAGCTGATGTCAGCCTCACCATGAGACTATTAAATTTACAAAGCGATATTCTGAACTTTTTATTTTTACAAGGTAGGTATATTCAAGTATATTCATTTTGACTTTATCGCTAGTAACACACATGGTTTATCTACTCTCTCTACTATTTATAATTTTCTCATTGGCATCAAACAAAATACTTCAAGTTAAAATATCACTTATTTTTTTGCAATAAATTACTTCACGTCACTTTTATTGCTTGTTCGGAATTACAGATGAACGCTCTTTAGTTTAAGAGTAAAACTTTCAATAAATGTTCATGACATCCTATTTCTTATAATTCTCTGATATTCTGGTACCTGACGTAATTGAATTTAGCAAATTATTATTAAGTTTTAAAAGACAATATTTCATTTTACGTATAAAAATAACTTTTGTTGGAAAAAAAATGGTACAGTTCTTCTTAAAAAATAAAAAAAAAACTGTTTGGG
This sequence comes from Lasiommata megera, assembly GCA_928268935.1. Taxonomy (NCBI): domain Eukaryota; kingdom Metazoa; phylum Arthropoda; class Insecta; order Lepidoptera; family Nymphalidae; genus Lasiommata; species Lasiommata megera. Next base: position 758,503 of record OV743321.1, on the reverse strand, counting down.
CTCGTCCGGGATTTGAACCCGGGACCTCTCGCACCCTAAGCGAAAATCATACCCCTAGACCAACGAGCCGTTGATGAGATGGCGAAATAATACGATTGTTATACTGTCTCGTATTTCTACATGCTTTCACTTACCTGCCTTTCAAAGTCGTTACTGATTACGTATTGTAATACATATTAACATGCCTTCAAACTATTCGTTATAATGGCCCGTCGAATCGGCATGGAAGATTTTACTAGTTAAGGCCTGCCCATTGCTATTCTTCTCTGACCGCTGCTTTCCTGGTACTTTAAAGTGCATTAGTAAGAATTTTTGATGCATACGAAACATATTTTTTCTATTACTATGTAATTTTGAATTTTTTCAACGATATCAGTAACACAGTTTTTATTTTTAAAATCGTTTTCTTTTGAATATATAATTATATATTATCGGTATATATTACGTAGCCTTGGTCGACCCCTAACAAGGTGGACAGACGACATCAAACGAGTCGCAGGGAGCCGCTGCATACAAGCGGCCCAAGACCGTGGCCATTGTAACTCCCTACAAAAGACCTATGTCCAGCAGTGGACGTCTATCGGTTGAAATGATGATGATGATGGTATATATTGACATCACAAGCAAAGATTTTTAGCGATTATCGTCGCTCACCGAACTCATCCTCCTAATCTAAACAATTAAATACTAATTTATCGAAACCGATATTTAATTGTTAAGAGATAACTGTGGAGATGATATGGCCTATATTCTACAAGTTAGGGTGGACATACAAATAAATAGCATCACAACAGAAGTGTACCAAACGGGGTATTGGTTATCAATACAATTTAACTCCGCCTCCAATAAACGTAAATCAGTTTCGAGTTGGTATTTGATTTGAATCCATCCTTTGGGCAGTTGTTTGCACACTCCCGTTATTGACTGTTCTTCGAACACAACAATAATACAAACACGATCTCAATTTACTTAGCTGTCACTGAGTATGTCAGAACATAAACTGGGGTATTCATAAACTAGATATGCCTGCGGCTTCACCCGAGCGTACGCTATTTACACGTTCACATTGATGTAACAAAAATCCGCTTATATAAACATAGAGAGTTCTTTGGAATAAAATATGTTATCATTTCTGGACTTTTATTAAGAGTTAATGACAGCGGTGATAGCCTAGTGGTTAGGGCGTCAGCCTCCTAATCAGAGGTCGGCGGTTCGAATACGGGCACTCACCTCTAACTTTTCGGAGTTATGTGCGTTTTTAAACAATTAATATATCACTTGCTTTAACGGTGAAGGAAAACATCGTGAGGAAACCTGGACGCCTGAGAGTTCTCCATAATGTTCTCAAAGGCGTGTGAAGTCTGCCAATCCGCACATGGACAGCGTGGTGGACTATGGCCAAACCCTTCTCATATTGAGAGGACACCCGTGCTCTGTAGTGAGCCGTTAATGGGTTGATCATGATGACAGAATTAATAACAGTACCTACTCTGGTCTCGGTGAGTAACTGAAATCTCATTTTTGTATATGATAATGTATAATTTATTTGTAAATGTATAAGCACCCCTCTTATACCCTTACAAATAAATAAGAAAAAGCAATTTAAAAGTAAACTAAGGAACACGAGACTAAAAAGCGTCATCTGGCCATGTCACCATACCCTCGTTACCAAGCGCAATCGAGGACTCCAAAACCATCCAACCAAGTCGTATCAGTAGATATAACTAGTCATATCGACTGAAGACTGAAGACTTTCCCTAACCAACTCCTGGTATCATTGTATCACCTATTAAATACCATTAAAATTTTTTCATTCTAACTCAATAAGTACATAAGGTTTAATTTCGATATTGAGAGGTAGGTTACTATTAACTTTCATTGTTTTTATATGAGCTGAGCTGTAAGCTGTGATAGCCTAGTGGTTAGGACATCCGTGCCCTAATCAGAGGTCGGGAGTTCGATCCCTCTAACTTTTCGGAGTTATGTGCGTTTTTAAGTAATAAAAATATCGCTTGCTTCAACGGTGAAGGAAAACAAAATCGTTCATGCCTAAGAGTTCCCCATAATGTTCTCAAAGGCGTGTAAGTCCGCCAATTCGCACATAGCCAGGTGGTTAAGTATGGTCAAACCCTCCTCATATTGAAAAATACCCGTGCTCTGTAGTAAGCTGGCAATGGGTTGATCATGATGATGATGATTATTAATATATTAATAAATGTAAGAAAACTTTATGAATTTATGAAGTATATACCAGTAAATATCACATAATTTTTTCTGATCAGAAAAAATGGGAACCTTCTGCCGTTAGCATCTGGCACATCCATCTCCCTTTACCCGTTCCGATCCATTATGCATGTTACAGCATATTGACAAACGGCACCCTAGGTTATCTGGAATTCCATTTGGTAGCGGAAAAAGGATTGAAACTATTATTTTTGTGGACTTATCTTATACAATATTTATTTGACCTACCATCATAGTGTACGATCGTACCAGTACGATGTCGCGTGGAAGCCGATAACGAATATGGGAATAATATAAAGCTATACCCTTTTTTTATAAAACCCCTTTTAAACGGTATAAAACCAAATACCATTACACAAACTAACAAAGTTCTGAATTTATCAATTTTTTATTTATTAAGCTATTGCATAGCTTCTATCGAGGGCCTTGAGCGCGGGGACCGAATAAAGAAATTCCGTAACGAAAAAAAACCTCACGCTCCCCACTCCGACGGGCACAGCGGTGATACTTTTTACCATATAGATATTTCGCCACGGCCATTACAGTCGCCGTGGAACAGCGGTTATCACGTTGCTTTTGTGCAGAAAGTCGTAGGTTCGAGCCTGGGGTACGTCTTTATTTTTTTTATCACGTTTTTTTAATTTTTATTATTATGACAAGCATTTTTATTTAGTTTCACCTGTCCCGTTGTTTGTCTGTAATCAAATCTAAAGTTAAATTTTACTCATTTCCCTTTTACTTTTTTTTTAATTAATTTTATCAAAAATAACCTCAATATTTTTAATATTTTTATTTTCATTGTTGTTTTTGAAATATTAATAATTTAGTTAGCTTTACCGTGGCAGTCACCGAGTGCCACACGTCTTTTTTATTTATTATTGGATCAAATAAACAACTCGCGACACCACACTCCGATATAGCGTTTACGCGCAGACAGATTCGCTCCACGTACGTCTGATCGCAGAGACGCTGAACCGACCCGAAGGAAGCGAATAACGGTGAAAGTACACGATAAGAAATGGGAGGGTAGTTGTAAAATAAACATGGACATTGACCGAATTATTAGATCCAAAATACTGGCTGTATGTATATATATTAGTTGGCGTTACCAAATATTATCAATCAATATCAAATAAAACGTTAAGTGTTTTTTTGCGAGAATCTATCCTGTTATTTTGTGATCCGAAGTTATGAGATACAGAACCCCTAAAACAATATTCTGTACGATAAGCGAGGTCTATATACCTACCCGTCTATGTATTGAATCCAGTGCGTCTGTCTTGGGCGGATTGTAATAAATTATGTATCTACCACTTGATATATTGACATACCTTAGGTCTAAGGTCATCTGAAATTCCTTTTGGCTCCACAAATCACTCATTAATTATTCATGGCACTTCTACATTACACATTATTACAAACCTATATCAAATTCGAATTTCGTCATTATGCTCAATATGCTTAACAATGCCCAATAATAGAGATATTGTTCTAAATATCCAGTTAAATGAATAATATAGCATAGAATATCTGGCTACACTTAAGATCAGCACAGCGATCATACTAAGTGAAGCCCTTTCGGGGCCTTTTTTTTGAAAGTATTTCTTTTAAGCAAAAGTGTACGTGCTTTGTTTTTTAACCATGGTTATCTACAGACTATTTAATATCATTAAATTTAAATTATAATAAGTATTGTCATTAGATATGATAATTTTCTGACATTTTATTTTATTTTTGAATATTAACCAGCAATACATTCAATTAATCAATAAAAAACTTTGTTCAAATTGACGACCTCCGTGGCGCAGCGCGCGCGCTGTCACATTTTATAGTTGGAGGTCCTGGGTTCGCTTCCCGGCTCGAGTCTGGTCTGGTGGGAGGCTACGGCCGTGGCTAGTTACCACCCTACCGACAAAGACGTGTCGCCAAGCGATTTAGCGTTCCGGCACGATGTCGCGTAGAAACCGATTAGGGGCGTGGGTTTAACATAGTCCTAACAGGTCAGCCCGCTACCATCCTAGACAGCATCATCACTTACCACCAGGTGAGATAGCAGTCAAGGGCTAACTTGTAGAGTGTAAAAAAAAAAAAAAATGTTCCATTAAAGGCACTTTGAATGCGTTCTTTCACTAGCTACCTACTGAAACTACACTACTACTAGACTACTCAACACGTAAGTGAAATATCGTATATAATTTATCGTTAAATATTTAATATTATAAAGACAAGAAAATTTAAAGGCCTAAATAATCATGTAGTCCTAAATCACAGGTCACGGCCGTAATTTATATAGGTATGCTGAATTACAGAGACGCGTTAAACTGATTGAATTATTCACAAGCATATTATTAATTACGTAATTAGAGCACGTTTCATTAGCCCACTCAAATAATACCATATTAATTTAACTAACCTATTAATTTTCCGACGATATTGTTAAAATACATACTATACTTTATTAAAATTAGGCCTCCTTTAACTAGTTCATTATAGAAGTGAGTACGGTTAACAGAAGAAGAAAAATAAAAATTTTCTTATGTGCTACTTTTTCTAAATACACGACAAGTTAACCCTTGACGGCAATCTCACCTGATGGTAAGTGATGGTGCAGACTAAGATGGTAGCGGGCTAACTTATTAGGGGTATGGTAAACCCATGCTCCTAATTGGTTACTACCCGACATCGCACCGGAACACTATATCGCTTGGCGATACGTCTTTGTCGGTTGGGTGGTAACTAGCCACAGCGAAAGCCTCTCACTCGAAACAAACAGAAAAAAACATCAACCGACCTGAAGTTCATGACAGTAAAATAATAATATAATTACTACCCATCTTACTACTTCATTATATCTATTCATTTGAAGTTTTTTTTTTTTTATTATTTGAAAGGAGTTTGAAATTGATATTTGATTCCATCGCATGGACAGAATGGTTTCATCGAATGAAATGAAATCTAGATTTTTAAGTCATAATAACTTTAAAAACGATTATATGAATAAGAATTTGGTACAGTTCCGGAGTGAATGGATGAATATTTTAATATAATTATTATATAATATAGTTTATCCAGTAGGTAGTCTTTTATTTTATGGTCAAAAGTGAATGAATACTTTTAGTACACAAGTTTTCGAATAATACTTAATTTATAATAGAGTAATTTGTAATTTACTCGTCAAGGTAAGGAAGGTTGACTAAAGAAAAACATATTACATAAAGACAAGCAAATATAGATAAAAATTACTAATTAACTATTTCGTCAATATTATAAATGTCTAATTAATATACGTAATTCTAGTTGTTAAAATAGGGGTCTAAGCTCTCAATATGTAGGGGTATGCTGCCAGTATCTTCGGAACCTTGTCTAAAGGGACTCCTTTTAATAATATATTTTAGTTAAGATTTTTAGTTTAATTTAAGTTGCTATAAATATATATATATATATATAAGCAGTATCAAAGTGTTTGTGTTTCTAGTATTTCATATAAAACTGAACATACCTGTGCTTACACGTAGTGTGTAAGTTACCTGGTATATATGATTACATCTCTCCCTTAATCCAGTAAAGCCCTGTTCTAAGCTGGTTCAGGTGTTCTTAGATGACGTCACTTTAATTATTATCAACAGCAGTCCATGAACGGTACTAGTAGCTTTTGAACACAATAATATTTTGAAATATATCTAGCCTTAATATAATTTTTTTTGTGATTTTTGTTTATATTAATTTTTCGCATTAAACATGCTACCCGTAACACTAATGAGACTTTTTAAAATTGACGTAAAATAACTTGTGCAAGTTGATAGACAAAACCTAAATCATTTACAAAAAATTGCTTAACTCTAAATCTCACACACTAAACGTACTCAGTTCCGTTTAGATAAAAAAACATTTTCAACAAAGTTTACTTTTCCTTTTTGTGTTCACCGTCATCAAAGATTTTTCCAATTTGTCGCATCTGCAGCGAGTGCGATGCATTTCCCATCGGCGCGGCGCCGGGAAATATCTCATCGGGTACGGTAAACAAAATATCATACGCCAATATACTCGTCGCGCGGCGGATATCACCACACTGCTAGCTTACAGCGACCATAATACTGCGACTCAATTTAATGAAAACGCGTTAAGAAATACAATTATTGTATCCCATTTCTGACACACATTTTTTCTACTTCACTACAAGTTAGTACTTGTCTGCAAGCGTACCTGGTATATAATGTTGCAGCCTTATATGATAGCGTTCAAACCTGTTGGGGATATAACCCATACTCTATGGGTTTCCACACATCATACAGAAGCGCTTTATCGCTTAACCACCTTAACGACAAAGATGTGCTGTGACATGGCTAGTTAGCCACGTAAGATAGATACATATTTCAAAAAAAAAATTATAAAGACACGCTGTTGTAACCGAAGTAAAAAGTTGAAAAAAATATAAAGGTAAGTAAGCATTTTATTGTATTTTAGTGGTACCTTGATAGGTCCAAAGTTTTAAACTAATCTGAAGTTTTGAAGGACGTGAAAAAATAATGTTCAAAGATTCCGCTTCATACTCGCATTAGGTCGGTTTTCAAGCATACTAAATGGATAGAAGAGTGTGAGAGCTAGCATAGGTAAAGTTTATATTGAGTGGAGAAACAAATTAAGCGTAAATTAGTAAAGATCCTTGACATCGGTGGCTCGGCAACGAGATAGTCCCCCAGCCCGTGCAATATAAAATGCAACTCGATCAACAAGAATGCGATAAATTGCAAGATATTTCTCGATGACGTTGAACACTTGTTCAAAATTGTTCAGTGAGGACAGATGGCAATTCTCATAACTAACACGAATAGCTAACAATAGGAGTTCATACCCTAAGGGGAAATATATTCTACTCGTATTTCTAAATATAAGTTTATCCTTGACTGCAATTTCATCTGACGATAAGTGATGATAAAGTCTGAATGTTAAAGAGCTAAGTTGTTAGGGATATGGTAGTTATGCTAAATATATTATTTTTGATTGCGGTGTTATTTTTCTGCAGCCACGGCCGAAACCTCCCAGTAACCCACTCCAAAGATTATTCAGAAATGCTAAATTCTGGGACCACCACTACACCACTGTGCCAGGGAGGTTGTCAAAATGCATTAAGAACTAGGATTGCATGACGACTTAGAAGCCAAGAAATCTGAATAATGAGGAAATTATCTGCACATTACTATAAAACCCATGTTACACCACTTTTTTAAATATTATTGTTAAATATACTAACAAGCTAAATGTTCAACCTTAAAGTTCCCAGAGTGAACGCAAAATATAATTAATACTTAAGAAGTAGATTTTTAAACAATACTTTAAATAAAAATAACTGGCATGTCTACTTAGAATGACTACTGCTAGCTAAATTTTTAGTTTATTTTTATTTAGTAACCAGATTAATTATATTCGATATTATTTCCGATAGCCACATAACTGTTAGGTAAAAAACCATAATATTTATTTAATTAAGATGAAGTTTTGAAACGTATGACCTCCGAAGTTCACTCCCTCTTACAATCATAATTTTCAAATAAACTTCCCGCGATTGTTATGAGAAATTCCACCGAATTCATCGAGTAGGTATTCCCGAAGTTTTTCTTTAGTACCCGGCATACCATTTCAATGTTTATTCAAAAACTTCTGAGATGTTTATTATTGTTATTGCGACCGCAAAGTTTGGATCGTGCTCACATAGCTCTTTACACGGAGATTAACATACCTGGGGCCACATTGAGGTCCCCTCCACCGTAGCCCAGGACTTGGAAAATTCAATTTTTGTATTATACTACTTTACCCGCGATTTTTTCTGCTTTTTCACAAATTCCGCAAGCATTTCATAGCGATCCGGTGCTAAACCGTGCATCAATAAGAAAGTTTTATTTTTTATTTTCTGGGATATTAAAGTACCTAGTATAATAGTCACCGTTTTTATAGCTAGTGACCGTTTTCAGGATGCATGCCGTGCTCTGACCGATCATATGCAACAAACGTACAGACACACTTTCGTATTTATAATTTTAGTAGGGGTCGATTATAACTATCTATTCCACTCCTAATATACGAGTATATTCATATAACTACATTATAAATAGTACATATATAAATACATTTTATAACGTCCTAGAACATTCAGATCTTGTTCCCTCATAAAAAGTGTAGTGTAAAAGAATGTTTTTTTTTTGCTAATACTTATCACCGTATATTTAACTCCACTGGTATTTATCTGTAAAATAAAACAATAAAATTTATGCCTCAATAAAACAACACCAAACCACGATATCGAACAGTTTTTTGACTGTAACAAAATTCATGTTTTAATTTCTTTTATTTCATGCTAGCTGACACCCGTTTCAGACGTTGGTTTAGGTTTAAAAAAGCTGCGGCAAGAAGCAACGCTGCCAAGTCGATTAATGGATGGGTGATCAACTATGAAGGTTTGCAGAAGAATTGGGCGGCCGTCGTACTCAGCTCCTGTCATTAACAACGAATAGCAATAGTCATTAAGCTGTTGTAATCGCAATCTTAATTAACTTATATGATGAAGGTCAAACATAAAACTTCCTACCATTCTTATCAAAAATTCAGCCACAATTTTTTTTGATATTTGATTTTTTTAATTTTAATTGGATTTCTAATCATAATAATAGTCTGCATTAATTTTATTTTGATTAACATTGACTAATTGAATTATTATTGTTGTTATTATTTTTTTTTTATTTTTTTTTATTTTTATGGAATTGTTTTATATTAGAATATTTTGTGTTTAAAAATTGTATTAAAATTGTATCTACTGTTTGCAATGCCCTGACCGGGTAAGATGCAAATAAATAAATAAATATCTTATTAGAGCAATATCTTATTAGATACTCTACAAGTTAGGCCTTGACGACTATCTCACCTGGTAGTAAGTGATGATGCAGTCTAGGATGGTAGCAGTCTAACCTGTTAAAGGTATGTTAAACCCACACTCCTATTTGGATTCTACGCGGAAACGCTAAATGCTTTGCGACATGTCTTTGTTGATAGGGTGGTAACTAGCCACGGCCAAAGCCTCCCACCTAACCAGACTCTCAGTAATATGGACAAGATCTGTACAAAATTTGTACAAAATATGTTTAGTCAGTTTACTTGAAACAGCTTTTATAACGATAAAAAATAAATGTTAAAATGGATGTCTATGGAGTTAAATGGAGTTATCGAGTTTGAATTTGAAACCTTATTTCGACACAGACTACAGCCTAAATCTTTAGTACTCCGGATATCTTTCTATAGTTTTTGCGTGATGCAACCAGGAACTTTAATATCTATAAATGTACCATCAAGCGTTATCTAACCTGTAAAATACGAAACAAAAAATTACAATTTATGCTTCAAATAATACAACAACTAAACCTGAATTTTAATGAAAACGTTTTTTTAGTTTGTAACACATATCGACGCCGACATAAATTGTGTTTCAACAATTTATCGTTTCCAAAACGCTAAGCTTTATTTTAAAATATGAAACAAATTTTTAGCTTGCTTATCTGAATTCGCCTAGGCCACTCGCGTCAGAAAAAAAAGTATTCATCTGCACTAACCCAAAAATTTCGATCCCAGGATCGGTAGCCGAACATGGTTACTACAACAATTAAGGCGGTTAAAATTGTCATAAAACTCATTCTATAATAATATAATAAAGTTGAAGGATTTTTTTGTTTTCAACGCGTTTATCTCTGGAAGTACAAGCTGTGTCAGCCTAGTGGTTAGGACGTCCGCCTCCTAATCAGAGGGCTCGAAGCCGGACACCTGTAACTTTTCACAGGTATGTGCGTTTTTAAGCAATTAAAATAACACTTGCTTCAACGGTGAAGGAAAACATCGTCTGGAAACCTGCATGCCTGAGAGTTCTCGATAATGTTCTCAAAGGCGTGTAAAGTCTGCCAATCTGCACATTCTCGGGTCTCCTCTCAATATGAGAACACCACGCTGGCCAAACCCTTCTCATATTGAGAGGAGACCCGTGCTCTGTAGTGAGCCGAGAATGGGTTGATCATGATGATGATGGAATTTCTGGAACTAACAGTAAAATTTAAAAAATCAATAACGAAACAATTGAACAAATAGCGCCGATTCAGATGAAACTTTTTTTTTATATATATTTTTTAAATTACTTAGCAGTTATAAGTAATTTGCTCTGTTCGTCTTCACAAAGGAAGAGATGAGCTAAGCACACAGGGAGTCACGCGCTCTACAAAAGTTAGCAATTTTCCACTGAACTTTCCACACTGCACCCCCTCGTTCGTGTTGGGGGAATCTGTCAACCGCATAAAGCCGTATTTGCACGATTCGCATTCCGGCTGCGAGCTGACATTTTTCAACCATTCTGACAGGCCTAAAGGCGCGTCGAATAAACAGCGGTGTGAACTAGGCGCTTAATGACTTCATAGCTTAGTATACTATACTTAGTATACTCATAGCGTAAATGTAATAAATTAATTAGTTAATTAAATATTTAAGTGAGTAAAGACGTTAAAAACACAAAAGACGTCACAGTGTAAGGTTTTTTTTTTGCTTTAAATTTGGCCTTCATTTTCTGCAGAGCAAATGGATCTTCATTTCATACTGCAATATGTTTGAAATTTCATAACTGACTGACTTCTATACAAATTTAAAATATTAAAAATGTTTATACTATATTATAAACTCCTTTCACAGCTATATCCTATATTATATAACTGTGAAAGGTGGCGTCATCCACGTAGTTTGCCTGGAACCAAAAGTAGTTTACTTTTTTCTCTGAATTTTCAGCAAAAAAAACACATTGAACATTTTGATTTTTCTTCTGAAAGCCTTCGAAGGAGAAACCAACAAGCACATTCTCACATTTATAAAATTAATCGTCTGTAAATATTGGAGCACGTAGCAGATGTTTGAAACGTAAGAAACTCGTCTTTGATGCACATGACAACCCTGAAGCAGCTCCATATCTAGACATGACACAGCCCTAGTAACACTCGCTCAACACAACCATGCACCAAGTTTACCAAAATACTCTCAAGAGTTAAACGCTCTCACTCGCGCTACACCCCTAATATTGGAGTGCACGTATTGTGGTCAACACCAAGTCCTGACACCCGCGATTCACGCCAAATTAGATCCTATTTACATCACCAGCAACGTCCAAATTGCTTTAGCAGCCGTCATGCTCACAATGTGGAAACGTTGCTTAGTAAAGTGGGTTTGAGAGGATTTTCACAAGGCGTTTATGTGCTCTACTTAAATGCAAATGTTTTTATTGCCTTATTTTCCTCCGCGATTGTATCTCTGGGAAGGTTTTCTTGATGAAAAACTAGTTTTGAGTTCATTTATAGAGTGATGCACACTGGTTATCCTTGCATTAGCTGCGTTATTTATGACAGCTCATCTGTTGTTAGAAGAAGTTTTAAAACAATCCAACTAAACTGAAAAAGCTCAAACTAAACCCTAATAAGTTTTTTTTATTTAATAAGTGATTTTTTTTGTTGGGTGGAGATTTCGAAATGTTTGACGTACCGCAAACCGACCGACCGTTAGCGACCGTTTAGCGGTTTGATACCTCACAATTTATGTTTAATAAACACTACTGACAGTTTATGCTTACCACCTGGTGAAATTGCAGGCAACTGTAATGCCACTTATGTTGCACCTAAGTGTTCACATATAGAAAATTTTCGGTCGACCGTTCGTCAACAAAACTTTAGTAACATTTGTGATTTTAAGAGCAAAGCAAATGAGTAACGACAGTAACAAGCAGTGACATCTTGATATTATGTAAGTAAGAACGTAGTACCTACTTACAATACTGAGCAAAATTAGCGTGCGTGTCTTTAATATACTTAATAATATAGAATTTTTTTCAAAGAATAACATCTGAAAACCCTACACCTAGTAAATGTAAGCATACCTTTCAAATAGATAAACCACGAACTCTCCTGCTAAAGTCATTTTTTCCGAAAAAAATCATTCTCCTGTCATCTTGACGTTTAAAAAATTATCCAATATCCAGAAACGACTGCGATGAAACCAATAAATAATCAAAACGGCTGTATGAAACATTTTCCTGAGTATAAGTGAAAACTTTTACATTTCAAATATTTATACGGGTTTGTGTAAACAAGGAATTTTTGACGACCTCAAAAAGTTGGAAGTCCCAGGTTCGATTCCCGGCTCGAGTCTGGTTTGGTGGGAGACTTCGGTCGTGGCTAGTTACCATCCTACCGACAAAGAGGTGTCGCCAAGTGACTTAGCGTTCCGATACGATGTCGCGTAGAAACTAATTAAAAGAAACGGCTGGCCATAGCCCTGACAGGTTCGCCCACTACCATCCTAGACTTTATCATCACTTACCATCAGGTGAGATTGCCGTCAAGGGCTAACTAACTTGTAGCATATAGAAAAAAAAAAATAAAGAAATCGTGTAACCAATTTAGCGTAGGTCTTATACGGCAGAGTATTTTTACACTAATACAGAACCAACCCGACCCAAATATCAATGGGAAAATCTAAATACGAAACTTATAACGAAGGAGTGCTAACAACAAAAGCGAGCTTCACTTTCACAAGCGCCGTAACAAAGTACGAAACATCTCAACTTTAACACATCAAAGACTGCGAAACAATGTTTTCGTCTTGAAATCCGACAAAAAATACTTGCTAAGATTCAATTTCGACGTGGAAAGGACAATTTTGTTTGAATAAAACCGGGCGCAGTGACACCGGCAATTTGCAATATTGCATTTCCTTTGGTTACAAGATGAAATGGAGAAATTGCATCTACCTGAAGAGGTGCTTGAAAAAATATTGAAGGTCCGGTGCAAACAGCTAGTGGTTTTGTTTGTCCTCCCCTATTTAAGAGGCAAGTTCTATGCAAAAGAAATTGGTTATTTTTTTACTTTCACAAACGTACTTATGTTAGCACTTAGTGATACTCGCGACTTCGCCCACTTATATTAAGGTTTTTGAAACAAGGTTTTAAGTTTACGAATATAGTTATCAACATGAAATAACTGCTATGTAAATTATTGACGCGTCAAAAGTGCCTTTTTAAGGACTATTTGAATAAAGATTATTTTGAATTTTGAATTTGAATTTAAGGACATTTTTGTTTATCTACTACAACTTAGCCCTTGACGGCAACCTCACCTGATGGTTAGTGATGATGCAGTCTAAGATGGTAGTGGGCTAACCTGTTAGGCTATGGTACACCCATACTCGTAATTGGTTTTACGAGGAATCGTGCCGAAACGCTAAATCGCTTTGCGACACGTCTTTGTCGGTAGATTGGTAACTAGCCACGACCGAAGCCTTCCACCAGACAATCGCAACGCAATTATTAGTTTGTGCTTCTTGATACTTACTACCTTATCTTACCTTCAGGGTACAGGGTACCTTTAGGTCAAGAAGATGGAGTCAACTTAAAGGTACGTCCTATCTTGAACCACATAGTACTTTCGCAATAGATGCAGTGTGATTGCGGCCAAGGGCGAATATTATATTTTTTATGAAAATTAGCATTAGCTTTAAATACTGAAGAATCTAGAACTATCTACAAATTAAAAATAATAAGCTAGAATAAGCCAATCACGACACACATAGACGCACTTGTCAGCATAAGACATTATAGATAACTGGTGGTATGTGCCGAGTGTTTGTATATATAACGTTTGAAATGTAAAGCTGTGTTCGATTAACATACTGAACCATATTGGTCTCTTTTAAATTAAGCTTAATTCAAAAATCAAAAGTAGTGAAAAAAACAATACTAACACGTGCACTTTTTTCGTATGCAATTTTTTTTTAATCGACTGGACAAAATATGTATTTCAGTTGAATCCTATTGTGTTTTTCTTTTTTTGAGTTCTACCTAAAAGTATGATTCGAAAATAAAAGGTAACGAAATATTCACAAATGTAGCATTACTTTCCGATTCCGTAAATCTATAATCAAATAAAACTGTAACAGGACGAATTCTGTACATAACACAACAAACAAACACACTTTCACACACACTAACTCAACGCAAAAGAATTTGTGGGCATCAGCTAGTGTATCTATATTAATACTAAAAATAATAACGAAGATGCATCTCTCTTTATTATTATGTCAGTATAATTACTTGAAAAGTGAAAACAAACGCATTCGTACCTCAGCCGAGGCGAAACATCGTTAGCCGGCGTCAGCGTCAGCGCGACACGTCACGACAGCTGCCGATGTGACACGGGTCGCGTCATAATCCGGTTACGAGGCTTTATCGCTCACTTTATCACGTGTTTGTCTCCCGCGCTCAGGATGACTCGCGTTCGTAACTTCTGTTTTATCTGCTCCACATATTAAAGGCTTTATATCAGATTTAAAAGTTTTTGGTTTTGTTTTCGCTTTCGGTCCACGGCCCAACACCGAATTTACACTCCGTTTTTTGGCAGTGAAACCATTTTTTGTCAGGATTCATGTATTACATAATGCATATGTGTGTGAATATATATACATGTACCCTTTTTAACCTAAAAATAAAACTTAGACCAACCTAAAACTAACAATCTTAATAAATAAATAAAAATTTAACATCACAACTAAAATATATGTAATTCTAAATGTCTGAACATATTTTTATATAGAGTGTAATCATTAAGGATTTTCTCTGGAGTGAAGTTTGTTTTTTACTACATAATTTTTAGGATATCGAAGAACATAATGAGCAACAGAACCTTTATATGAGATAGCTCACTTATCTGTCCGTCCGTCCTGTCAAGTTAGAAAATAAACTAATCGAATAACGATGACTATAGTTAGTTATGATTTCACCTCGCCCGTCTTGTTTAGATTAAGTCTAGTTAGACAGTAGTTTAGGACGTGTTTGAAAATCCATTGATATACAAAGGTATAAGCTTGTAGAAAAGTCCTACTATAGTGCAAAGGATTACGTAAATGATAAACAAGCATGGGTGTGAAATATTGCTCTAATAAGATAGCTCTTAATATAATTTTAAGTGGCATGTGAGATGGTGATAGCTAAAATAAAATTTACCTGGCTAAGTTTGTTGTGGGCTTCTTCTTAGACCGGGGCGCGTTTGGAACCCTCATAGCTTTAGTTTTAAGTTTACGGATCTAGTTATCACCATCAAATCACTACTATGTAAATTATTGACGCGTCAAAAGCGCCTTTTATTTGAATAAAGATTATTTTGAATTTGATATTATATATTTCAGATAACTAATTATTGTCCATCAAGAATGCGGTCCCGTTAGGTGAAATGCGGAGTAGTTAGCGCGGGCGAGTGTCAAAGTGACATGTGTCAGCTGACAGCCGGCGGCTTAACGCGGGTCGCGTCATAATCCGCTCGGGGAGTCCCGGGCGCGGGGATGATGTATGAATGACCTTAGCGAAGGACATCACTTCTTTAAATCTATACTTAAAACAGAGTCTATTCTGCGGTGTTAGTCGAGTGGTTAAGAGTTCGGCCTCCCTTTCGGGGGGACTGAGTTCGATCCTGTGACGTCCACTTGTCACTGGGGTAAATAATTGTTAATATAAAACACTATATTGTCACTACGCAATAGTGGTGTGCGCGTCCGCTCTATACTCTTTATTTATAAGTAACGTCTTACATTAATCATCACAGAACCCATAGTGACATCACCTTAGGTTGTGCCTTAAAATCAGCGCTGCAGTCAATTTTGACGCAGCCTGAAGCTGAGGTAGCACCCTGTTCAGACAATTTCTACATAACTTTTAGTTGTTTAAGTCGGTACCTGGTCACAGCGACTTGTATTTTATACCTACTTAGGTTGAATAAATGCTTTATTTTGTCGCCAAGCGATTCAGCGTTCCGGCACGATGTCGCGTAGAAACCAATTACGAGTACCCCTAACAGGTTGGCCCGCTACCATCTTAGACTGCATAATCACCTACCATCAGGTGAGATTGCCGTCAAGGACTAACTTGTAATGTATAGAAAAAAGCTTTTTATATTTATGTTATCTCTAATATCGTAATAGGATTTCTCTATAAGCTTACGTTTTATAAAAACTAAGCGTTTATTGAAGTTTTACGTTCGTGCTAAGCACGTGGGAATCTAAGACCACACTTTTTTCGCTTGAGACACCAGTTCAGCACTTCAAGTACGCCGCCATTCATCGATCCTTCAAGTATATGCCGTGCCCAGTTCATTCCAGTGCTAATTTTCTTTCTGAACTAATTGTTGGTGCTAATCGACTCAAATTTTTTGATCGCGCAGACACACAAACTTAAATATATAAACTTGTCCAAAGTTATTCCGCCGTCTATACTAAGTCATCGCTTAAGTAATAAATATCTCTGAAAACACATGTTGCACTAATGGCTTATTAATTTCAAAGTATTTTTAACTTTTACTTTGGATGACTATAGTGCGATGTATTGCGTCAGATATTAGCATTTATACAAATTTGCTAACAATTCTTATAAGACTAATTGAAAAGTTTCCAAAAAATTATTTAAATTATATTTGACTTAACACGAATCAATACGGCTCCATTAGCGATATACAGACGCAGACAAAATAAATTTTATATAAAGAGGTTTAGGCTAAGGACGGTTGGCAGGTCATTTAGTGGCAGATTTTACAACAAAATTCCATCTTGAGCATTAGATTTAAAAAAAAATGGAGTTTTAAATCCCATTATATGTATATATAAATGGGACTGGGACGCTTGGAAGATCACTTTCAGTTTTAATAATAAATTGTAATCAAATAAAAGTAAATTTGATTTTGTTTTCTTATTGAAAAAGTTTTATAAAATTTTATAAATATAATTTATTCGAATTGAAATGATTATTACTCTAGAATAATATTCGGCAAGTGTTTAAATCAAATATTAGAAAATATATTCTCGCATCAAAAGCGAATAATGAATGAAGATAATTTTAACAATAACAAATCAAATCAAAAGTATGTGATATGATTTCATTTGACTCAATCGGCGCGAATTTACCTCCTGGAATCTTAAGTCTTTTCACAGATCAAGTCGTCAAGTCACGGGGTTTTCTCTTCTTCTTCTTCTTCTGACAACTTCTGAAAACCATCTAGAAAACGGTAATTGAACGACAACGAATATTCAAGAAAAACAAACCAAAACATAAACCATCTTTAAACTAATTAATAACACCGGTGTCCCTAATTATATTAAAATTCTCATAAAATGGCTGGAGTCAGTTGTGCTAGAGCACAGTTTGAGTTAACTGTAGGTCAAACTTGGACAGTTTAATTCCAAAAGGGACCTCTATCTAAACAAGCTTTGTGTAGCAAACTGAATTAACTTAATACTAAATGTTCTCATATAAACGTGGGTTTTAGCATTACCTTGTTGTATTTTAATTAATTAATAAACTATTAGTTTTGTTCTTGCTTGCAGACATTATTGTATTTCTCAACAGACAAAAATCTTTAAATGCATTAGGCCAGTCACGATTATCCACTTATTAATTAATAATGATTCATTGGGAACTCGAATCCGATAAAACACACATTTTATGTTTTTATTTTACACAAGTTTTAAATGAGGGTGTAATTTTATACCTTAATTCAATGTCAATAAATATAGAAGCAATGGAATACCTTATATAAAAATCATTTTTTTATTCATTTTCACTGGGCATTCATTGGCACGTAAAGGTTTTAAAAGTATTAACGGGGTAACATTTCCTCAGGTTAAGTTGAAATGGGGGTTTGCATATTGTAATTCGAAATTCCCATGTTTTTCAACGGAAAGACATTAGAATTTAGATGGTACCTTTCAGAGTAATCATCGTCTATCCGCATTCGCTATGAGACCGTTTTAACAAATGGTTGTTGGTACTTACGCCATTAGATTATTATTAATTTTAAACAGACGCTCGAGCGTTTATATACAGCCTCTAAGAGTAAATTGGTAAAAGGTATGAAAGTATGCTCCAAAGGTATACTCCAAGTCAAAGGTCGGCGGTTCGAACCCGGGCACACACCTCTAACTTTTCGGAGTTATGTGCGTTTTTAAACAATTAAAATATCACTTGCTTCAACTGTGAAGGATAACATCGTGAGGAAATCTGCACGCCTGAGAGTTCTCCATAATGTTCTCAAAAGCGTGTGAAGTCTGCCAATCCGCACATGGCCAGCGTGGTGGACTTTGGCCAAACCCTTCTCATATTGAGAGGAGACCCGTGTTCTGTAGTGAGCCGGTAATGGGTTGATCAATGAATGAATGATCAATGAATGAAATTTAAGTACCTATTGCAATCGAAATTTGTAGACGGACAAAAAGGCCACATTCTGGAATCAATATAGATAATAGGCACATATAAACTTTCTGAAAAGTACCATTGTGCAGGGTCCATCTGTCTGATCCCACGCGTTGTTATTGAGCTTCACAAATTAAATAAAAATAATTAACATAACACGGGTATAATCAAACGGGGCGAGGCGATCTATTTTGCGATGTTGAATTGAATAAATCACTGGAATTGAATCTGTTTCCAAAATTAGAATACCAAATTACTGTCTGCGTAGACCCTCCAATTTTTAGATACCGAACGAATTGTGCTGTTTTATTTGATTTAAATCTTTTTTTTTTCTCTTCATAAATCAAGTCATCCGCCGTAAATGGTATTTATTAAATGTTAATTTCGCAAAAGGGAAATAAATTTGGTCGGAGTTTTAATGCATTTTGCTGTAAGACTCTTAAGACCAATATTAATTTAAAAGTTCTCGCTAACTTTCTTCATAAATTTACTCAGTACTTAGATGCTGTGCAATGAATTTCAGATTTTGATACAATAATGTTTCAGGGAATATCAAACTCCGTCACGCTGTCGTGTCACTTAAATCGATCTTTGTATTGTGGACTTAATTTAAGCCTAGCTATAACATAACAGCTTAAATCATATTCCGATCAGTTACGTAAAATTCATAAAAAAATTAATCTATAACATTGTTTCATGTGAAATGGTAAAGCTTTTTTTTTTTTTTATACACCACATATTCTACAGGACATCGTGCCGGAACGCTAAATCGCTTGGCGACACGTCTTTGTCAGTAGGGTGGTAACCAGCCACGGCCGAAGCCTCCCACCAGACCAGACTCGAGCCGGGAATCGAACCCAGGACCTCTGCCGCACGCGCTGCGCCACGGAGGTCGTCAAAAAAAAGCTGAGAAATTTTAATCTATATCCAAAAAATAAAAATGTTTTAAATCTTATTGTCCTACCAATCAGTGCAAAATTAGTAAAATATTTATTGTATTCCACCTGTGTGAGATATCGGTTCGTCTTTTGTTGAATATTCACGCACATGGGGAATTTCATAAAGAAACAGACTGTTGATACCTACACGTATGAAAAAGTACAATTTACACGGTATGACTTACTCTATAGGTTTTGCGTAGCTTGGGGAAAAAACGCATGCCTTGTTCTTGACGGTGGTCGCCCGTCTAAAGTTCTGTTCTCTTCATCGGAAAAATTTTACTTCGTTATGGAACTTCAGTAGAAAAATCTTGTATCATGCTTATTTTTGTCTGTCTTACTGTGTCGTATTGAATATTTTGTTTTTTTTTTTTTATTCTTGATATTAATATTATGAATAAGAAAATGTATCTTTGTTTTCTTTCAGACATTTTATAAAAAAGTATTTATTGGAAACACAAAAACTGTGAAATGAAAATATCTTATCAAGTTAGCCATAAAGCCAACAAATTTTCCAGGCAGGATTAAAATATATATTTAGCCTAAAAAATAAAATAAAAACAAAAACAGAAAAGCAACCAAACACGTACCCACGCACACGCGCACACACCCTCACACACTAAAGGAGCACTTTCCCAGTCTCTCCGAAAATCAGCGCTGCAGTCAATTTTGACGCAGCATCAAGCTGAGGCAGGGCCCTGTTCAGACAATGTCTAGACACATACGTTTTTAGATGTGATGTACTTTTTTCTTTTAATGGCTGAATAAACGCAATTTTGATTTTGATTTGTTTGTTTATTTGTAACCTTTAAACGACTCGACCACTGCATCAATTTTATACGAATCGGAAAAATCTTGAAATAGTTTCCATAAGAGACAAAAAGATAACATAAAGCCAAAAGTATAGGTACCTTGCATCCCCAGGGGTGTAGGTATACTCCTTGTACAATATTAAGCCTAAGAAAACGCGCTGGCAACACTTAGTTGTTGATGTTTAATATGCCAGTATATCGGACTAAAGAAATAAGTGAGGATATACATACTAACTGACAGTACTAAAATAAGTCTCATTCTTTTCATATTAGATATTACCTAAAAAAAGACGAATTAATTAGCTTACGAGTATATAATGGTAGACGTTCTCTAGAAGGGTAATTAAATTCTCAAAATACGCGTAAACTGGTGATGGCATAGTTTCTGTTTACCGATAAAAAAAAATCCGCTCGTATTTGCTGGAAAAATATATGGAATAGTTCTATCATATAACTTTATTTTTATTACATTTTAACTGCGGCTCTTTCGCAAGTAGTTATCAAATACGTTTCAGTGGAGTAAGATACTAGATTGAGTTTTATTATATTTTACTTTACGGTACAAGTTTTTGGCGTTTATTAAACCGAAGAAAGTTTTTTGTGAGGTACATTTTCGTGAACTCTGACTTCTTGCCGAAATATTTGTAGTTACTATATTTTTATGATCGTAGTTCATTTATTTCTTTATATAAAGATTCAGAAAATAAGATAACTAAGCACAATATAGTATTTCGATGATAAGTATTTTTTTTATCCACTACAAGTTAGCCTTTGACGGCAATCTCAACTGATGGTAAGTGATGATGCAGTCTAAAATGGAAGCGGGCTAACCTGTTAGGGGCATGGAAAACCCATGCTCCTAATTGGTTTCTACACGACATCGTGCCGGAACGCTAAATCGCTTGGCGACACGCCTTTGTCGTTAGGGTGGTAACTAGCCACGGCTGCAGCCTCCCACCAGACCAGACTGGAGCCGGGAATCGAACCCAGGACCTCCAACTTTATAAAGCGAGGTCGTCAAAGTATTGGAGGGTATTTTCAATAATATATGGCTGGCGTCCGAATCAATCAGCGGGAAGCCACTATTCGCCGAAGCGATAGCAATATCAGAATGAACAGAATTTTCTTTCGGTCTGAGATACTGCCTAATTCAAATTACATTACAACCCATAAGGGTAATGGATTTCAGTACAACATTACGACCCCGCTAAGCCTTAAATATGTTATGAGGTATTTATCTTTAGATTAAAGGTCGAGCTAACGAAAAAGGTAAGTTGGTTCATACGCAGTAGAACTAGGAGGAGTACCAGCGAAATCTTTGTATAACCTAGTGAATAACTTTGACCGAGATCAGCTGTTGTTTTTTATACATTACAAGCTAGCACTTGATGGCAATCTCACCTGCTGGGGGGGGGGGGGGGGGATGGTACACCCGTACTCCTAATTGGTTTCAACGCGTAAAATAGCTACGGCTAAAGCTTCCCATCAGACCAGACTGGAGCCGGAAATCGAACCTAGGACCTCCAACTTTATAATTCGACAGCGCACACATTGTGCTACGAGGTCATCACTAACAATTAAAGTGTTAGTTTTTGTTATTATACACTACAAGTTAGCCCTTGACGGCAATCTCACTCGGTTAGTGATAATGCAGTCTAAGATCGTAGCGGGCTAACTGAGGCCGATGGATGAAAAAAAAGTTGTACAAGCAGTGTCAAGTATCTCTGATACCCATCATAACGGGGGCCATCGAACCTATACCCGAGTTGCAAAAATCTCATCGACGATAAACCTATGAATCCATGGTATGCTAAAGAAATCGTTCCTAAAAAGTGCTTAGTTATTTTATACCATAAAACTTCGAATAATAATGACCGTTGAACTATTTTTAAATTTCAAAGTGCATGTCAATCCTCCTTAATTCTTTTAAAAGATCCTGCTATTAGAAGGATTTTTTGTCACTTTTTGTGCCCAAATGTCTGTGTGCGAAAGTTTTTGCGTGGCTCCACCATACAGCGGTGAGTAGGAACACGTGGGGGTTTTAGTCAGTAGGAGTCTGACATAACCTCTGTGCCTCCCCGTGGCGCAGAGGTATCCATGAGGAGTTACCCTCGATAAAAAAGAAGGACTTTTTGTCGCTTTAAAACTTAAAATAACTCGCTACCTTTCGTATTATATTGTTATTTTCCGTACCTCATATATTTAAAATACTATATTGAAATTTCAAACCAAAGCAAGTACCAATACAGTTGTAATAGTTTGAAGTTTTTTTTTAATTAATTAATATTAATATTCATTATATCTCATTTTTAGATAAGTCTCATTTAGTCCGTTAGAAAACGGTTTTTAATAATAAGAAGATAATACAATTTTTTTTAAATTACCGATTTTTTTTTCTGTTAGGTACCTCCTTTCGAACACCAATTAACTAAACTAATTGAATTTTGAATACATAACGGATTATAAATGTCATGGAACGCGTATAATATGTGTTCTATATTACATAAGAATAGCTTTGAATTTTCTATTCGTTATTTGAATAGGACATTCAACTGACTTCTCGCTACTTCGCCCACATTCGCTGAACCAATTTAATTGAACAATGGCCTCATAAAGTATTCAGGAGACTGCATATCGTTGTAATGAGGGGGAATTTGGGTTTCTACTATGTATATTGTGCTTATGTAAATTAGCAGCAGTTAACTAGTAGTTTCTAGTTCCCGTTAATATTTGTGTTAAGTGACCTGAAGAACTCTTACCAGAGCTATGCTGCGAAGATGTAAAATATACGCTAGGAATATATGTGACCGTTTCCACCAATACTAAGCTACGTACCTGTGCGAGGAAGATGCGCCGCAATGAGTTCTTCTTCACACATTACGAGATATAAAGTAAATTTTTGCTTCCACCATGGCGTCTCGACGGCCTCCGTGGTGCAGTGCGTGCGCTGTAGCATTATAAAGTAGGAGGTCCTGGGTTCAATTCCCGGCTCGAGTCTGGCCTGGTGAGAGGCTTCGGCCGTGGCTAGTTACCACCCTACCGACAAAGATGTGTCGCTAAGCGATTTAGCGTTCCGGCACGATGTCGCGTAGAAACCAATTAGGAGTGTGGGTTTACCATACCCTAACAGATTAGCCCGCTACCATCCTAGACAGCATCATCACTCACCACCAGGTGAGACAGCCGTGAAGGGCTAACTTGTAGTGTATAAAAAAAAGTCTACTTTCAGCGACAAACGCGGGCATAATGTAGGTTCTCTCCTTTGAACATAGTTTCACCACTCGCGACGGCCCATAGCAGGCATCCATAGCACGCATCCTTCCATATAAAAAACATATCTTAGCTGAATCCGTTTCCTCGATGCTAAGCTATGTGCACCAATGATATGATTGGTGGATATCAAACGCATCCATAGCAACGTCATCATAATCATCATGATCAACCCATTACCAGCTCACTACAGAGCACGAGTCTCCTCTTAATATGAGAAGGGTTTGGCCATAGTCCACCACGCTGGGCATGTGCGGATTGGCAGAATTCACACGCCTTTGAGAACATTATGGAGAACTCTCAGACGTGCAGGTTTCCTCTGGATGTTTTCCGTCACCGTTGAAGCAAGTGATATTTTTTTTTAAACGCACATAACTCCGAAAAGTTAGAGGTGCGTGCCCGGATACGAACCGCCGACCTCTGGTTAGGAAGCTGACGCCCTTACCACTTGGCTATCACCTCTTCATAGCAACGTAGCATAGCACATCTCTGGTGGAAAACTAACTAATGCCTGCCTAACTGAAAAATTTCGTCGTAACCGGCTTTGGTTCAGTTTTTCCTGAGGTAAAAGGAAGCCTGAAAACTCCTCTACTCGTTATAAAAGTCAACGTCAACCGTCAACTTTAGCTTAGCCGTTCTGGAAGTTTCGGTCGCAGACATACAACAGGCAGTTTTTAAGCACGTGAGTTTGGTTTAAGCCTTCGTTTTTCAACCATTTTTACAACGTTTCTAGCAAATAAATCATTTCATTTCGTTATATTATTATTTGCGTTCAGAGCTGTTGTCGATCGCTTTGAGTCTCAGAGAAATCCTCTCTTTTTTATTTGACTTAAACGCGTTGTGTAATATGGCAGTGCAGTTAAACATATTAACCGATTTATATCGATCGAATCCATTTGTTGAACTCCACCACCACCACTGCTGGATTAGGTCGACCCACTGGGTAATTTTTCAATTTAGTTTGCGTTACGTATGCATCGTTATTACGTTATATACGGTGGCCCGTTTTTTTATATACACCACAAGTTCAGATCTTGACGGCATTTCAAGTGATGATGCGGTCTAAGATGGTAGCGGGCTATCCTATTAGGATTACGGTAAGCCCATACACCTAATGGGTTTCTACACGACATCGTGTCAGAACGCTAAATCGCTTAGCGACACGTCTTTGTCGGTAGGGTGATAACTAGCCACGGTCGAAGCCTCCTACCAGACCAGACTCAAGCTGGGAATCGAACCCAGGATCTCCAATGAGACAGCGCACCACGGAGGTTGTCAACATTATAGCCGTCGTTTATTAAATAAGGATCTATCCTTAATACGAGTGAAGCCAGAGAACGTAGATAGCTAGCTACGTGAGCTGTGTCTGGTAGAATTTATTTATAATTTACAAACATTTGCATTATTATTGCTTAATGAACATTTTTAATTAGTACAACATTTCACTGTCAGCACTCGTGAAATATTGAGCATAAAGAATACAAACAAACTTATTTAGGTCACATTCGGATTGTATACGTGATATAGGCGATAGCGTTTTACCTTGTTCATCTCATTTTTTTAATGGGGCGATTTTTCTCTTAATAATGGATATTTCATAGAAGATGTCATTGGCATCAATTTTCAATTCGTATAACACACTCGTAACCACAACACAATATTTAAAAGATCTTGTACAAAGTAGAAGATAATAAAAAAAATATTTATCCGTTTTTGTATTTACAAATAATAAAAGGTTTTAAAGGATGGCAAAGCCAGAGGTCACAGTAATAACTAAGTAGTACGGTACCTTACCTTTCTATACTGTTAAAGAATGATTATTTGTAGCTATAATTGTGATAACGAGTTTGCAAGAAAATCTTTAATATAAATTGAGTGAATTTGAGATGGTTGAATTCTTAAAAAAAGCATAAGGTTTTTTTTTTAATTACCCTTAGCAGCTGGTGGTAAGTGAAGATGCAGCCTAAGACGGTAGCGGGATAGCCATTTCGGGATATAGTAAACCCATACTCCTAATTGGTTTCCACATAACATAGTGCCGGCACCTAAAATATAAATATTATACATAGTGTTTGAGGGCACGTCTTTTTCGGTAGGGTGGTCACTAGCCACGGCTAAAGCCTCCCACCAGACATGAGCCGGGAATGGAACGTAGGACCTCCAATGCGACAGCGCACGCGCTTAGCCACGGAGCTATGCAAAATACCTGACTCATGAATGCTCTAAATCGCTATAGAATTCTGAGATGGTATTTATACTAATAAATGAATTTATTATATATAAATATAATAAATTCATTTATTTGCTATAAAACATGGGTATAGGATAACAGATGTAGTTATAACATACATAATTATATGGAACCAAGCATGTTTTGCCTTTACAGGCGTGCAAAATATTTTAAGTAAATTATAACTGTTTCATAGATAATACTTATGGAAAAATAATGAACGATTTAGAAAATATATCTATGGACCCGCTGTTGCTTACTTACGCTACGCTACCTTAGCCAAATTGAGAGACATTAGCTTAAATTTTGAGGTCGAAGCCCGGAGACCGCAGATCCCGAGCTCCTACTTGAGTAGGAAATTAGATAACTTTTGATGCGTTAACGCTTTTTAACCAGCCCTTTGAATTAGTGAGGCTGGAGAGTATTGTGGAAGGTTATTTGTAGTCAAACGCAAAGTCAAAACTTTCATTTTATATAAACATCGCAGGCAAACAAGCCGACGGGTAGCCTAATGTTTTTTTTTTTAATCAGGTTTCAGTAAAAGAGACTTTTTTGCTTTATTTCTTAAAATCAGTTTTATCTCATGGCAGTAGGGTGGTTACCAGTCGATACTGAAGCCTCTCACCAGACGTAGGCGAGCCGGGAATCAAACCCGGAACTGCCCACTTTGTAATACAACTGCGTACGTCTTGCATCACTCCTGTTATAGATCTACAATATTAATATATAGTATATGTCTACAAAATAACTGTTATTTATATTTTAGTCCGACGGTGGTATTATATATGTCGGATGAAGGCCGTTCGAGTTGTTTTTAGTAAGCGTGACGTCAGCATTGCTAACGTCACGATCTTCTTTACTTTCGCTCATAGTAATTAAAACCACAACTTGCGGGATTACACTTTTATTACGATAATAACTAAGAGGTCCGAACAGTCCGACGTTTCGAGCGAAAATACCACGAAAGGCAAGAACCGCCTGTATTTTTAGCAAAGCATGCTTGTACAAAATTGATTGCTACCTTCTAAATACACTGATTAGCAAAGAAATGATTAATTAGTGATTTAAAGAGTTCAAAAGTGGGTAATTATTGGATTTTCTTGGCGCCGCTGAATGAAGTTAATAACTCCTTCGCGCCGACATATATAATCTATATCTTAAAAGTAAAGCTATAGGAGCTCCTTTTATTTCGAAGGAGGTACTTTTTAAATAATTATAATTTTTGGTATATATTCTATAAGTGATTTTTTCTATCACTTATAGAATATATACCAACTTCTAGATTTATGTCATGAAGTTTACGACGTAAATATCGTAATAGATTCAAAGTTTTAGTACCTTTTATAATCATCGATCATTAATAGTAGGTACATTTAGAAATAAATAAAAATATATGTAGAGTGTTAAAACTACTTTGTGTCTGTACTGTATTTACTGTCTGTGTGTGTATCATAATATCATAATACTGACAGTATTGCTAATAAGAGGAGGGAGGGGGAAATATCACTGGACACATCGTGGCGTGTAAAGGCGTGTGAAGTCTACCAGTTCGCACATGGGCAGCGTGGTGGACTACGGCCAAACCCTTTTTCATATTGAGCGGAGACCCGTGCTCTGTATTGAGGCAATAATGGGTTGATCATGATGTTATCATAATCCTGCTAACATTACAAGGAACTTGCCTTCTCGCACATTACCGCAGTTGGTTTAAGAATATGAGCCCACCAAACGGCTCACATAAGATCGATCATTGCTATCATAAGATACACCACAATGCTAGACAGACAGAAAGCGGTGGTTCAGTTGATTAATATCGTCCCGTTGGCATCGGGTATAGAACCGTAATTAAAAATCCCTTGTCTGTTTTTCTCTTGTTATACATCATCCGTTCATTAGCTAGTTAACTCACTATAGCTAAGGGTAAGCTAATTTTCCTTCACATGAATGGACATATATATTCATATATTCATAACAATACTACTATTATGGTACTATAGCTTTTAACATAATGGGAATAAAGCTCAAAATAGGCTGCTTTGATATAGTACTTGGTGTATAGCAAAATAGGTTTTTACTAGATGAGCTAATGAATACATATCGCCGAGATTAGAAACATCATTTTGGACCTTATGCTACAGGGATAGAACTTAAATGTATGGCAATGCTTTTATGGCAAATTGAGTCTTATTTGTTTCAAAATAAGGTTGGAAGTCGATAGCAGTCGGCGTTAATGACGTGAGTGACGAAATTCGCTTAGTTGATAAGCCAAAGCACTTGTAATTGAAACTACGAAGGCCTCCAGGGATACTTTTCCGTGTGAATTACTCTTATCTTTGAGGGGTGTAGTACTGTTTCACTTCTTCGTTGCTTTTAGTGCGATTGTACAGCTGATTTGCCCGCGCCTTCGTACACGGTAAGTTATATCGCTTTCGAGCTACTAGCCTCGAAACTGACGATCTTTCACACAAAACTTTGTTCAAATCATTCTTATTTTCAAACACCTTCTTTGCTTCATAAGAGAATGAGATTTCAAAAAAAATTTCTGTATGCGTAATAGAATAATCAATCAATCGTAAACTTCGTTCAAATAATCCTTTGAAAGGCATTTTTGATGCGTCAATAACTCTAACTTACATAGTAGTGAGTTGATGGCGAAAACTACAGCTACGCGGATTTTAAATGTGTTTAAGAAATAGTCGAGAATATTTAATAGCTATGTGTTAGGGCTATATTCCATACCCAGGCTTTATCATTTAAGTTGCCTGCCATTGCACAAGTCTCCTTACAGTCTTGGGGGGGCTCAAGCTTGGTCAGCAAATTTGTATTTTGTGAATTCCTATCTATGTCTATTTTTGGATTTCATTAACCCCGGCTAAGTTTGTTGTGGGCTTCTTCTTAGACCGGGGCGCGTTTGGAACCCTCATAGCTTTAGTTTTAAGTTTACGACTATAGTTATGACCATGAAATAACTACTATGTAAAAAGTGCCTTTTTAAGGACTATTTGAATAAAGATTATTTTGAATTACTAAATCGGGTCTAAAACAAGGACTGGTACTGTCCGTTACTCGTTACCTGTTGCTATGGATACCTGTTGGATCTCATTTATTTTTCAGATGCACCCTTGGGCGGGTCAGGATAGGATTAAAAGACCCCGAGTGAAAAGGTGCTCTGTAGGAAATTCAATTTGCTTTAAGAATCCTTTTATTCGGAGTGGATAAAGGCAGATAATAATATAATAATTACTGTTTTTCAACACCATCGTATTTTAATGGTTGACGCTATCACGATGGTTTAGCTGTGTTCTAAACCAACCATACATCTCAATCAAGTCATAAATCAACTGTACCAACTGAAGCAGATGAAAGGATTGTGTTAGATAATTTGTTTGTTTGACGACCTCCGTGGCGCAGCGCGCACGCTGTCGCATTATAAAGTTGGAGGTCCTGGGTTCGATTCCCGGCTCGAGTCTGGTCTGGTGGGAGGCTGCGGCCGTGGCTAGTTACCACCCTACCGACAAAGGCGTGTCGCCAAGCGATTTAGCGTTCCGGCACGATGTCGTCTAGAAACCAATTAGGAGTATGGGTTTACTATACCCCTAACAGGTTAGCCCGCTTCCATCTAAGACTGCATCATCACTTACCATCAGGTGAGATTGCCGTCAAGGGCTAACTTGTAGTAGATAAAAATAAAATTCTCTTAAGGAAAGAATTACACTTACTTCTTCATTATGTTAGCAGAAAATGTTAGCTATTTTGTTAGAAATTAAGTGACTTATGTTCTCGAAAATTACATTTACATGTTGGGAAAGGGAGCTAATATGGGCATTGTAACAGAAATCATACACGCGATAATCTTCATAATATCAGCACGATCATGATCAACCCATTTCCAGTTCACTACAGATCACGGGTCTTTTCTCAATATGAGAAGGGTCTGGCCATATTCCACCACGCTGGCCATGTGTGGATTGGCAGATTTCACATGCCTTTGAGAACATTATGGAGAATATTTTTTATTTATGTGTTATTTTTTTTACTAATTCTCTACACAAACGTACACGTGCACACGCGCGCACACCCACACACACACACGTTTCATGATTCTTAAGTATTCATGATTGTAACAATAAAATGCAAGAGGGCTGGCTGTCCTTAACACAGATTGACAAAATCTAGCAAGGACAGCCAGTACTGATCCTAATAATATGTGTTTTGTGCATTTATTGTTATTACATATGTATTTATAGATAAATTATTATTATTATAACTCTCAGGCGTGCAGGTTTCCTCACGATGTTTTCCTTCACCGTTGAAGCTAGTGAAATTTTAAACGCACATAACTTCGAAAGTTAGGGGTGCGTGTCCGGGATCGAACCTCCGACCTCTGATTAAGAGGCGAACGTCCTAACCACTAGGCTATCACAGCTTTTTTTTATATATACATAGCGAGCAAACGAGCAGGCGGGTCACCTGATGGTAAGTGATTACCGCCGCCCATGAACATTTGCAGCACCAGAGGAACCGCCAATGCGTTGCTGGCCCTTGAGCAATATGTTAATCCGCCCTTTGAAGATCCCCATATTATAACCATTAGGGAACACAGAAGATGGAAGCTGGTTCCACAATTTGCAGGTTCGTGGCAGCTTTAAACCTTAAAGCTGCCACGCACCTGCAAATTGTGGAACCAGCTTCCATCTTCTGTTAATGATATTAGTAAAGAGTAACAGCTCCATAGATTCTACCGGAAAGGCACAGGTAAGGTCCGTTAACCCGTAAGTTAATAATTTTGTTCCAAAAATAGTTGTACACAAACCGCAACCGACCACCGACTGTCCGACATTTCACAAAGCGACAAAGGAATGATAAATGCTTTAAAAAGTTAACCCTTATCAGCTGCTGTCAACTCCATAATACGTGCGGGGCTGTAATCGAATTAATTACGAGGAATAAAGCCCTCCACTGACCATGCGACTTGATGATATTATATCTAATTGGACTGCGTACATTCTCTTTATTCATATTGCAATAATAATTCAGAGTACACTCAAGGTTAGAACACATCTTCGCAACACTGAAGAACTTCAACAACGAAGATGCTTATCAGAGGAATTGTAAGGCCTTTTAACGACAAAATAAATTACGGTCGAATGTACACAACCCATTACTTTATTTTAATATGTTTTTAGTATAGATATTTTTTTTCATAATATACATACATATAAAATTTAAAACAGGATAAATTTCAAATTGAATAACTTTTGTAACTGAAGTTAAAATCATAATGAACTATAAAATGGAATCATTAGTAGATGCAAAATCCCCTGCGGAAATGCATGTTAGAAATGAGCATTTAGTTTATTAACTAAGTTTTAATTAGCTTTTTTTTATTATTTTTTATACACTGCAAGTAAGCCCTTGACGGCTATCTCACCTGGTGGCTAACCCACACTCCTTCCTCCCTCAATTGGTTTCCACGTGACATCGTACCGGAACGCTAAATCACTTTGCGACCGGTCTTAGTCGGTAACTAGCCGGCCAAAGCCTCCCACCAGACAAGACTCGAGCCGGGAATCGAATCCAGGACCTCCAACTTTATAATGCGACAGCGCACGCACTGCGCCACGGAGGTCGTCAAATTTTTACTTATAAAAAGTTATACACAAGTTTTGCTCCAATATAGGAGATTGCCTGGCTGGTTTTCGTGGAATTCAGCAATTTGGACCACTGTTGACAATAATCACTGAGATGTATGAGACAATGAAACAACCGTCACTTACGAAGACTAGTGTCCTTAAAAAGGCACTTTTGTAAATAATTTATTACATAGTAGTTATTTCATGGTGATAACTATATTCGTAAACTTAAAACTAAAGCTATGAGGGTTCCAAACGCGCCCCGGTCTAAGAAGAAGCACACAACAAACTTAGCCGGGGTTTTTCTTTTTTTTTCAAAGTATGAAATACACATCAGTAACGTACTGCGAGTCGAACAATCCTGTATCGGCGCGTGTGTGTGCAGCATTACGCGAGAATTATAATTTTCAAGGCATATCAGATCAGCCCCGTTTGTTCTGAACAAAGAGCAGTATTAATAACACAATCACTACAACAGATATGGCTTATAACAAACATTAATTAATATATAATTGCCGTGTCCGATATAGACTGTGACCACGTGACTTGACGCTTGGCTAATGTCACCGGCTATTATTAATGAATGTGATGTTTGGGGTAAGTAATGCCATGATTGCTTTGGTAGGATTTCGCTTATATGTTTAACTAGTTGATGGCCGTAATATGGTATTGTAATTGAATTATTATTCAAAATAAATGATTAGTTATTATTAAAACATATATTTATTTGCAATAAACATAATATAACAGCAAATAAAATTAAAAAAGAATTGTATAACAATTAAATGCAAAATATAATGTAAATTTTAGTACGTAATAATGATTAAAATTCTAACATTACGAAATATAACGTCCAGTTTATTATGAAGATTATCGCGTGTCTAATTTCTGTTAGCGTAGTTGCTCGGTTCCCAACATATAAATGTAATTTCGTGGAAGTTTTGGCAAATTGATCTACAGGTGTAGCTAATCGACGTGAAATTTTACAGAAATCCAATCCATCCAATCAGAAAGAAGGTTAGCAGGTACCATACGTTTTACCATCAATCCAGGGTTAAGGTAATCTATCTTAATACAAAATTTCACCCGAATTGATTCAGTAGTTCCGGCGTAAGAAACAAAAGTAACGAACATACCCACTTACAAACTTTCGCATTTAAAATATTAATGTGATAGTATGAGCCAGTTGCGTGGATTAATACCAGTGGCGTAGCGAATGCACACTCGCATTATAAAGATGGAGATCGTGGGCTCCAGGCTGGTCTGGTGGGAGGCTTCGGCCGAGGCCAACTTATCACCCTACCGACGAGGTGCTGGGTTCGATTCCCAGCTTGAATCTGGTATAGAAGGCTCCGGCTGTGGTTAGTTATGTCCCTAACGTCATAAATATGTCATTAAGTGATTTAGCGTTCCGAAACGATGTCGTAAACCAACCAATTAAGAGTATGGCTTTACCGATATTGTTTATCTTACCAATATTTAGGCTTCCACTGATAACCAGCACTTTTTTTTTTCGGATTGTCTATTAGCTGTAGTTTGTACAGCTAATAGCCTACCTATTGGTTGCCACAGCGTAACCGGGCTGTTTGGCGAGCTTCGGAAAGAAGCTTTGCCAGAAGAAATTTTGAGCCCTAGGGCTCGAAGAAACTAAGGGAACGACTGCCTAAGGGCGCCTCCTTTGAGGCCGAACCTCAGCTTAGGCGACGTTTGGGATAACGGGGGGGTCGGACGGTGAGTGGTCCGTACGTCTCCGAGGCCGTGGATGGGGCCGTGGCCCACGTCCGGATGACGTAAGATAGCGGGGACCTCGTCTTCGCCGGCCAAGACGGTGTGTAGCGTGTGATTGTGTGGTAGGTGGTACGAGTGTGTTGTCAGTAGTCATCTGATCGTCAGGGTCATGAAGGATGTGTTTAGGTCTCCTCTTTCGGAGAGGAGCGCTTAGGTCGGGGGAGTAACCAGCACTGCTGCCGCTGAGTGGGTTGCCTTTATTTGGTCGTTATCAGCATCTATCTTATATCAAATTACGAGTATGTTACGTACGACTGTATATCGCGCAAATAATTTTTGTTTTAAATCTTTCTTTACTTTCATGATCAACCCATTACCGGCTCACTACAGAGCACGGGTCTCCTCTCAATATGAGAAGGGTTTGGCCATAGTCCACCACGCTGACCATATGCGGATTGGCAGACTTCACACACCTTTGAGAACGTTATGGAATTAATTTTTTTTAAACGCACATAACTCCGAAAAGTTAGAGGTGCGTGCCCGGATTCGAACCGCCGACCTCTGATTAGGAGGCTGGCGCCCTAACCACTAGGCTATCACCGCTTTTTTAGTTTACTCGTAATTATATATGTGTATACAGATTCATTTTTATTTGAGAGAATTCAACAAACACACTGTACAACTGTGTCTTTGTCGTAGAAGGGAATTCAGAGCGTTGACCTGTCCTGCTGAAATGCGGGTTGGCGGGCTTTACAGATTATCCAACCGCAGTTCCACTAGCGTTAGCCGGGTAACGTTACATCAAACCCTTTCGGTTTGTACGTATACCATTATCGTATAGCAGTAGTTTTTTACAACTTACTATAGCGGTTAATATGCTGAAGAAGACGGTTGAGAAGCTGTGATAGTCTAGTTGGTTAGTACGTCAGCCTCCCAATTAGAGGTCGGAGTTTCGATCTTGGGCACGCATCTCTAACTTTTCGGAGTAAAGGAAAACATCGTGAGGAAACTTGCATGTCTAAGAGTTCTCCATAATTTTCTCAAAGGCGTGTGAAGTCTGCCAATCCGTAGTGGAATATGGCCAAACCCTTCTCATATTGAGAAGTGACCCGTGCTCTGTAGTGAGCCGGTATTGGGTTAATCAATTTGATGATAATGGTTATACCTTCTTTTTAAAATAGTACTTGTGTCTGAAGAATTGTAATGAATCTGATGGGAGCAAAAACTCGAAAGGCTGCGCTGTCGTTTTATGAAGTTGGAGGTCTTGGGTTCGCTGTGACCTCTTCGTCGCAGCTCATGCGTTGTCACATTATAAAGTGGATGTCCTGGGTTCTATCAGATCAGACTCGAGCTAGGTGGCTTTGGCCGAGCCTACTAACCGCCAACTACCGACAAAGACGTGCCGCTAAGCGATTTTGTGTCGATTAGAATTAGGAGTATAAACATAAATTTCATTTACATTCCTTAGATTACAAGTAGGTTGTTTTTTTTTAGGTTCGTCATAATCTTCACTATCTGATTTAGTCGTAAATATCGAGAAGCAATCCAGACGTTATATTAATCGAAAATTGCAAAAAATTAAACATTATATACGTGTACCTCACAAAACTATTTTCATAGAAAAGCTTTAATATAAATTTCGTGACCTAACATCGGAAGTGAAGTCATCGAAAAATACGACGTTTTTGTCTTGTCCAAATAATATTTCATTTGAACTCATAGCATTGTATTAGTTACGATGAACATTCCACGAAGCTGAAATTTCATCGGCTCGTAAAAGAATCACGTGAAATGTATTAAACGGTCCTTCCAGCCGGATGAGTGCTGTGATTGCTCTCGGGCTGTAAATATCGCTCCCTCACGCTCCCTCACGCTCCCTCTTACAAAGTGCCCCTCCAGCCGTGTCTTTTGATTTAGGAACTCGAGGATTTCTCAAAAATATTTCCGCTATTTAATCTTAAAAGCTGAAGGGACGTCTAGTGTCATTCTTTAAAGTAATCCTTCTAATATTGCGAGTCCGTTAGTTTATATATTTTTTATTCGTTCTTAAGAAAACTGAAGAATTTGACTACAATTTAGAATGAAGATTATATAGATACTAGCTGGCGCCCGCGACTTCGTCCGCGTGGAATAAGTTTTTAAAATTCAGTCAGAATAAGTTGTAAAAATTCCTACGGAAACTCTCCTATGTCACTCTCCAGATCCTCAACCATACTTTCAAAAAATCACGTCGATCCATTGCTCTGTTGCGACGTGATTGAAGGACATACCAATATACAAACACACTTTCGCATTTATAATATTACTATTCGGACTTTTAAAATTTATTTTCTTAGCGATGTCTACGGCTCTACGGTCTAACTTCCAAATTCCTTTTCATTTTTTGTTTCTACTTTCAAGGTGTGATTTTGCAAAAGAGCTTATACCTACATGTATTATTACTGAAAAGTAATGCTCTTATTGCCGATTTTAATTTCTTTAATTCCAAAAACGCAAAACTTACCTACCGAACCCTCACCCCTCTAACTCCTTTTGGGGTGGATTTTTTATAGGTTTTTATTATTTAAAACAAATAACCTAAATGTGAATTTTCATGTCCTTTACTTCGAAATCTTAGAATCTCCATGAAAACTTCCAACCCTCATTTTACCCTCTTTGGGGTAGATTTTCGTAACATTGATTGATACAGATCTTTATTATTTATAATTAACAATTTAGTTGCCAAATTTCATGACTTTAACTTCAAAAATATAGGACTTTCATATAAACTTCCAATCCCCATTTTAACCCCTTAGGGGTGGATTTTTACAATATTGCGTGTATAGAATTTAAATATTTAAAACAAATAACCTAAATGTCAATTTTCATTTCCCTAACTTCGAAAACTTGAGAATCCTCATAAAAACTTCCAACCCTCATTTTACCCTCTTTGGGGTAGATTTTCGTAACATTGATTGAAAGAGATCTTTATTATTTATAATTAACAACTCAGTTACCAACTTTATTGTCCCTAACTTCAAAAATATAGGACTTTCACACAAACTTCCAACCCCTGTTCTACCCCTTAAGGGTGGATTTTTGTAATATTGCGTATACAGGTTTTAATTTTTTAAAACAAATTACCTAAATGCCAATTTTCATGTCCCGTACTTCGAAAACATAGAATTCTCATGAAAACCTCCAACCCCCATCTAACCCCCCTTGGTGTAGATTTTCATAACATTGATTATACAGATCATTATCATTTATAATTAAAAACTTAATTGCCAATTTTCATGTCACTAACTTCAAAAATATAGGAGTTTCATACAAACTTCCAACCCCCATTTCTACCCTTTAGGGGTGGATTTTTGTAATATTGCGTATACAGGTTTTTATTATTTAAAACAAATTACCTAAATGCCAATTTTCATGTCCCTAACTTCGAAAACTTAGAATCCTCATGAAAACTTCCTACCCCTATTTCACCCCCCTCGGAGTAGATTTTCGCATTGTTGATCATACAGATCTTTATTATTTATAATTAACAACTTAGTTGCTAACTTTCATGTCTCTAACTTCAAAAATATAGGACTTTCATACAAACTTCCAACCCCCATTTCTACCCCTTAGGGGTGGATTTTTGTAATATTGCGTGTACAGGTTTTTATTATTTAAAACAAATTACCTAAATGCCCATTTTCATGTCCCTAACTTCGAAAACATAGAATCCACATGAAAACGTCTCACCCCCATTTCACCCCCCTTGGGGTAGATTTTCGTAACATTGATTATACAGATCTTTATCATTAATAATTAAAAACATAGTAGCCAACTTTCATGTCTCTAACTTCAAAAATAAAGGACTTTCATACAAACTTCCAACCCCCATTTCAACCCTTTAGGGGTGGATTTTCTCAAAACCGGTTCTTAGCTGACCTCTACTTCATAAAAGAAATCTATCTTCCAATTTTCAAGTTCGTTCGTTCTATAGTTTCTGAGATATCGTGATCATCAGTCAGTCAGTGGTATTTCGCTTTTATATATATAGATTAGCTTATACTGGGAATTAAGCAAAACTCTAGTAACACTAATTTACCTTTTTATAAAATAAGTTTGACATCTATGTAAGATTTGATTGTTTCATAATGGATGTAAGTTTGTTTGTTACGCCTTCACGCGAAAACTACTTGACCGAACATCATGAAACTTTGTACACGTATACGTGGAGGTATTAAAAATAAAATTGGATACATATTATTAAATAAAAACAATCGCGAAAGACAGAAAAAAATATTTCTTAAAATATTTTTATCATATTGATTTCCTTTACATAAATGGCTTGAATGCCAGCGAAGCTGCGAGAAAATGCTAGTTTATAATAAGATATTAATAATGGCAGGTAACCTCTCTTTTAAACTTTACTTAATTACGTTTTGGTGAGTTCGCGTTCGTAATTTTAATTTGTTTGGTAATCTTTTGTTCTATAATGTTTTATTACCTTTGTGCAATCAATAATTTATCTAGCTATCTATCTATGTGTCTATCTGTGTAGGTAATCAAAAATAATGCGTGCTACTTATATTATGTCGGTTGTATAATAATAAAGTAATTTTGAGAGAATGAAATCGTATTCCATACAAGAGGAAAGATTCAATTATCTTATTAGGAACGGACGTAATTAAATACAAAGCAAGAATAACAGCGGCGGTCAAAGAAACCATGCTAATGAGGTTTGCCTTTCATTAACGCGTAATGAATATATTTGCGGGCCCCTTGTTTGCGTGATGCTGGGATGCCCCTGCGAGACCTGCCGCTGTAAAATCAACAACTTCACAACAATACCAGTATTTCGCTCCCAACTAACAAGTTTACTGTCAAACCAATTAATGCGATAGTTTTCTAGAGCGGGCCCTTTAATTATTTCGCCATAATCGTGAACGCATTCGGTCTGTCAAAGTTACAGCCCCACTTAGTGGCCATTTTGGTTAGCATCCGAAGATTTTCAAAATGTCGAATAAAACCCTAACTCCCAATACGACTCCCACGACATAAACGCTAATATTGCTTGGCGTTAAGTTATTGTTAGTAGGGTGGTTACTAGCCTTTTTTTTTCTTTTGTCGTGGTGGAAAAGCTTTATTGCTACCTCTGTCCCTTGGGCAGGACTAGAGGTTATGTGGGACTCCCCCCTAGGGGTATACCCAAACTAAAAACCACCACGGCGTGTCCGTCACGCTGAGTTTTTCCAGACGCCCGGGGAACACCATTGCATTCTTCCCAGGTATCTAACAAGTTTAGCCCGGGAAGTATACAACGGGTCCCCCGGGTGTCCAGTAAAACCTGCGAGAGGGACATGCCGTGGTGGTTTTTAGTTAGGGTATACCCCCCTTCGGGGTGGGAGTCCAACATAACCTCCTTCCCGCCCTAGGGTACGGAGGTAGCTATAAAGCTTTTCCACCACGACAAAAAAAAAAAAAAAAAAAAAAAGGTATCTAACAAGCACCCCAGCCTTGAGCCGGGGCTCCGCGCGGAGGGGAGAGGATCGGGACAGCACGATCCCTCCCAGACTGACAGGAGGTTTGTTTAATGTCAGGTAGCTAAGGGTGGTAACTAGCCTCGGACATAGCCTAGCCAGATCAGACTTGAACGGGGAATAGAACCCAGGACCTCCTCCATAAAGGTACACAAGACGGATTTTTTAAATTAATTCTTAGTAACAAACGTTAACGATATAATTTTTATTCGCCATAACAACTGTAAGTTTAAGTGTAGAAATACTGCAAAAAATATATTTTTAATAAGTAAAAAATTTTGCTTTCGATCCTTGGCAGGGGCGACTTTTGGAATTTAAGTACCAAAATAATTACTTATTAGGGGTAAAGTTTAGTATGACCGCCAATTTAACGGTGCAGCCATTTTAAGTTATCTTTTATATTGAGCATGGTTTAATGTAATTCCATTGCATGTAATAAACTATACGCGATCGTTATTTAACCGTCCAGTTCAAAGGGTGTTTCAAGGCTAAAATAACTAGCACCCTTTCAACTGCACGGCATAGATACCTAACCCATTTTTTATTGCCGTATGTGCCCTTACTCCACCAAAGCGATATCGCTTTTCCCTGTCCTTTTATACTGCAACATCACGGCCCCAAGAGATTGCAGTCCAGGACTTTAGAAAAAAAATACAGAGAACGATACTGATGATTCAATTACACCTGATGGTAAGTGATGATGCAGTCTAATATGGTAGCGGGCTAACCTGTTAGGGCATGGTAAACCCGTACTCGTAATTGGTTTCTACGCGAAATCGTGCCGGAACGCTAAATCGCTTGGCGACACGTCTTTGTCGATAGGGTGGTAACTAACCACGGCCGAAGCCTCCCACCAGGCGAGTGATCATAAGTTACCCCACCCACTGCCGCACTGCGTTGCATTCTGGCTATTTTTGGACATTCTAGTATACCGTTTATCCATTTCGCAGCGCTAATTTTCGAGTGCGGAGATCCGACCTAATTTTATAGATAGCACTAACCAAAAAACTCGTATTTGTGCTGAAAATGAATAATATATCATATTGAAGTAACACTGTTTGCCTAAAATTTAAAACTTTTTTAATTCTGGCTGCTCACCGCGGTGTTACCCATAAGGTAATGTTATTTTATAAAATATGAGCCCAGTATATAACGCACGTATTTAAATAAAAAAATATTAGTTAAGATCATCCCTAACATCCACGAAAAAAAATCACTTAATTTTTATTTTATTTCAACATAAAGTTCATTACAGATAATAATATGATATCGCGCTCTGTTACAGGTTTGCTTTACAAATACTATTATTTCTGCACAAAAAATTTATCATTACTGATAAGTATATAGCTTATGTTACTTGATAAAATAACTTAGAAGAATTATCAATATAGTTTTTAATAGTTTCAGAGTTACAGATTACAAGTGAACGAACAAATCTTATTCCTTCTTATCAGATTAGTTTAATAGTTAACGTTAAACCATAATGGAAAAAATAACTGCGAAGTAGA
Source organism: Lasiommata megera (assembly GCA_928268935.1). Classification (NCBI taxonomy): domain Eukaryota; kingdom Metazoa; phylum Arthropoda; class Insecta; order Lepidoptera; family Nymphalidae; genus Lasiommata; species Lasiommata megera. The sequence goes on along the minus strand of OV743321.1, from coordinate 718,333 downwards.
CGTCAGCAACAGATAACCTTGTCCGCAGTTTTACAAAGTAATTGTATTTTAATTCTGTGGTTAACTATAATTAAAAAACAGTGAAACTTAAAATGCAATCTCACCTGATGGTAAGTGATGATGCAGTTTAATTTGGTAGAGGGCTAACCTGAGGGGTATGGTAAACCCATACTCCTAATTGGTTTATACGCGACATCGCACCGGAACGCTAAATCGTTTGGCGACACTTCTTTGTCGGTAGGGTGGTAACTAGCTACGACCAGACTCGAGTCAGGAATCGAACTTAGGACCTCCAACTTTATAATGCGACAGAGCGCGCGCTGCGCCATGGAGGTCGTCAAAAAGTAAAAATCAGAGTTATTACCCATTTTTTTCAATAGAGGGTAGTCTTATAATTGCCGATTGATTTTCATTTACCACAGTATTATTTGTCTACCATTGGTCGACGAGTTGATCTGTTTTATAATAAACTTTTAATGCGTTCGAACAGAAATACTACCAAGAAATTACAATAACAAAGCGAAAATTCATGGTGTTTGCCCATAAAGTGCCATGATAAGTTGATAATGTTAAGATGTGAAAGTTATAAGAAATGAGATCTAGCCAACATGAAGACTTTCAATGAGGTAAGTTAATTTATTTTATTTTCTGAGGTTAAGTTAGACCAGACTTGTACAATTCTAAGTGTAGTTATTCTTATAGATACAAGGTAACATTAATATTTGTGTTTTGAAAATATTAATTCAGACCGGAAAATTCACAGCATGACAGAGTTTTAACCGCAATTTCTAAACTCAAATTTTGCATCTTGTATTGTGAGGTATATGTATAGACGTGATGAAAAGAATGAGTAGTTGCGATTTCACTAGGAAAATGATGAACTTTAAAGTAAAAAGTATATAAGTATACGATTTTAAATAGGAAGATGGAGAAAGGCGGGAGACTTCGTATATGGCGGTCGCGGTTTTTTCACGCTTTTCTTGAATTAATGTTTGTTGGCTAATTTTGAAAAGGACTGGTGTCGGTTGTGTCGTGGACAGTTTTGGTGTCGTTTGTGTAGTGGCTAGTTTTCTGAATAGTTAACAGGTATTGATTTGGGAAAGGTTTGAGGGAGCCGCGTCCGCAGAGTGCGAAGTTTCCCGCCATTTCTCACTAACTTCTACATTGTTATAAACTTGACATTGGCTAATTGGTGTAAAGCCATAAAATGAAAGAAAAAAAAAAATAGGAAGATGTGAAATAGATGGGGAACTCCACTACTAAATGTCCCTTGGCTCTAATCTCACCTTGTGGTAATGATGCAGTCTAAGATAGTCAGGCTAACCTGTTAGGGCTATAAGAGGAATATATATATATATATATATATATATATATATATATATATATATATGTTTTTATTCAATTATAATTAACAACTAAAACAATGAAACTTTAAACACTTAAAATAAACCTTAAATTGAACCTAAAACTAAAACTATAACTAAAATATATTATTAAAAGGAGTCCCTTTAGGCAAGGTTCCGAAGATACTGGCAGCGTTTCCCCTTTGGATTGCAAAAATATTCTTATATTGTTGTTTAGGTTTCTAGAGTATTTAGCCTGGATTAAAATCTAAATAAGACCACAGCGCTAACCCCAGAACGCGTTCTTCAACATTATCAGATAACACTTAAAAAAAGTTTTAATATATTCATTCACATCATACGCTTGCATAAAGGTTTAGTTTGTTTTTTTTTAATAAGTAGGTAGGTACTTCGTTTAGTAAGTTTTCCCTGCTTTGATTCTCAGTTAGGTCAGTTGAGAACATTATTTCAAATTTGGAACTTTTTTAGTCTAATCATGACACACCTGGCGTATGGCCGGTGGAATGATCTAGACCTACGACTACGACCTCTACGACTGATAATCTTAGTCTAGACATGCAGTAACGTTTACATACTAATAATGTCTAAAACAAAGGTATTCCTTAAGTTCACGTAAGAAATTTTGCATATACATTTGTTGTTTGACTCCGAATTCCGTAGTAACCTATATTATTTTCTTCTTGTATAACATTCCCGCAATGTAGGGGAACATCGTGTCACTAAGCCGTAATTCGTGACATACGGTTTATACTGCCGACCAATAAAAGTAGACGTCATTTCCAAAAATATTAGGCAAATTTTATCCTAAGATAGTCATATTAAGTTCGAATGAAATAGTGTTAATATTCTCAGCTTGCACTAAAGTACCGGAGGGCAAACGGTAGCGAAAAAATCTCGCTCACCGAAAAGAAGACAAGTAAAAGTTATACCCAAAACTACTACTAGTTACTAGAGGGTTGCTGTGCAGAAGAGAAGGCGTTATATAATTATAATCTAATATAAAATATTTGCAATTTCTTTTCCAACTAGGTATATGAACAAACTTTGTATACAGAAAATTTGGCAAATAATATAATATGATATAATTTTTAATTTAATTAGAGTATGCTTATAATTAATAATAGATGACGGCTCTGATGACCTCCGTGGCGCAGCGCTTGCGCTGTCGCATTATAAAGATGGAGGAGTCGCCAAGCGACTGAGCGTTCCGGCACGATATCGTTTAGAAACTAATTAGGAGTAGGGGTTACCATACCCCTATCAGGTTAGCCCGCTACCTTCCTAGACTGCATCATCACTTACCGGCAGGTGTAATGCCGTCAAGGGCTAGTAGTGTACTAAAATCTTCCGTCGGTGCCTCATTACTTTGACTTTTCCTGTAAACATCAACTTTTCCATGCTGCTTCCAACATTTTTAGCTATTTGATCGACGTATTCATGTTTTTATGCAGACAGTTAGTAGATATTGGCGTTTGTATAACCATTATCTAATAAAAGAGCGGTTCATATACTTGTTCCAGGTGATTTATTCCAGGTCCTTTAAGACATATGGAGAAAATTTACGTACTAGGCATCTCGTATTTACCCATAATACATAATATACTTTTTTTTTTATCCACTACAAGTTAGCCCTTAACGGCAATCCCAGCTGATGGTAAGTGATGATGCTGTCTAAGATGGTAGCGGGTTAGGGGTATGGTAAACCCATACTCCTAATCGGTTTCTACGCGACATCGTGCCGGAACGCTAAACCGTTTGGCGTCTTTGTCGGTAGGGTGCCACGGCCGAAACCTCCCACCATACAATTATCTTATAAAATATTGTTTGCACAGATTATTAAGTCCAAGAACGAATTTCTAGATATCCAACTTTTTTGCCACGCGGTGTACACCAAACACACTTAGAGTAGACGTAATGTGGTTGACCGAGACACGTTTTCGCTTTTTGCGCCGTCCATTCCGGCCGGGATAGCCGCAATAACGTCCCCAGCCCGGCTGGTGTACTACTCTCGGAGAATTTAAAAAGAAACTATAAAATTGTAATCTGCACCATTCCTTAAGTTTCACCCACAATTCACATTTATTGTTGTTTTGAAAAGTGGGTATAACAACAAGCTTTTGACAATTATTTATGAGTATTAAATATATACTTTTATGGATTGTGTAAAAGAGGGTATGCGGGTAAAAAGTGTGGGTAGTGAGGTGACGGCTGACAGAAGTGAGTGGAAGAAGAAGACGTGTTGTGCCGACCACACATAGTGTGGGATAAGGGCAAGAAGAAGAAGATTAAATATATACTTTTATTATTTTAGTTTGTTGTTCTTTACTTCATGACATTGTATCGGTGGATATTTCGAGATACAGGAGTATTTAAGTCTTGTGAGTAAGACACCTACTGGCCGTTATAGTTGGTCACCTAAAAAGAAATAGATTTATTTATTGGAGGGCACACTAAAAATGATCAAAGCAGTATTATTAAAATATAATAACTTTAATAGCCTAACTTGACTTTGTTGAAATAAAGATAAGAACTCTGAAACAAAACTGTCGACAATATTGAATTACCTATACCGCGTTACATAAGTCTGCATCCAGCATTAATAATAATTATCACAATTTAATTGGTAGCATCTTTGATTACACCATTTAAATATGATAAAAAGAAAATTAAATAATATACCTATATAATAAGATATTAAATTTGTAAAAGTAGACGAAAAAGGTGAAGAAAGACTGTCATTATCAACGCAGTTCTAAAACTACAAACAAAAAAATGGCCTGATGTTTTGCTACTGAGAAAGGCTTATTGAAATTTTATTATCTCAGGGTAATTATTAATATGATGATATATACTTATACGTATAATGTTGATTGCATCAAATCCCACTATCCCTTTTAGGTGTCCAAGTAACAGGCTATGCTAAGTCATCAGGAAGTGTTGCAATCCCGGCCTGAAATTGAATCAGTCTAAAGCGGATTAGCGACTCATACTAGTCTGTCACTTGTTGGCCTAATGCCTAGTAATACCCATAAAGTCTTACTGAGACACGGTAGATTACGTTAATCGTACCCAGTCTACTAATGGCCCGTGCTGAGTACACTATTGAGGGAGGCACGTATTACTCCAGCCTGAATTCAGGAGTCCTGACTCAGGAGACGGCCTCTGTTCTTCGTAAATTTTGTAACTCCCTATACTTATTACGATATACAGTTTATAATATGACACTTCGTAGACATACAGTGCATTACAGTTTTGTAAACATCATCAATGCGAAACAACAATGTGAAATCTATGTGTTTATACGTAGGTATAGCTTCATTACTTCAACCATTTTTGTTCGCTAGCATCCTTACATCATCCTGAATAACACTGACTAGAAATATTAAGGAAATAAATTAATAAAGCCGACGCCAATGACGCTTATTTAAGAATATGTGAAAATTCATGTTCAAAAATAAAAGGTTTTTTGTTTAATACAATATTATATATGTAATACTGTATATACACTTTCGATCTCTTTTGGCTGATTGCAATTTTCATTTTGTTGTTCTTTATAAACTCGCTTAGTTAAGGTTAATTTAATAATAAAATTGATTCGAGTACCACGATTTTAATTAACTGTATTTATCAAATGCACTGCCTATTTAAACGCAACCGTTAAATGTGCAAATATTATTTTAACTTAATTTGGACTAATTGCAAAACCGCCATAAATTATTATAAAAGCTCATCATTCCATTTCATATTATGCGACACAAATCATGCAGAGTAATATTTTATAGCCATTGATTAATATTTAATTAAGCGTACAATATTTGTTAACTACTGACAATTGACATCGATCAATATTTTATAAAGTATTAATTATTAACTACTTCAATTGATGTTGAGTACTATTAATATCTTATACCTAATAATTACCTGAATATCAGACACGTTATATAATATGATAGGTCTAAATTTAAGTGATGCTTAGTAAAAAGGAAGAAATTTTCTTCGAGAAAGCGCGCATATATATATTATTTAAATCAACCACACAATTGGGCCTTGTCTCCTCCCTACGCTATGTGGAGTCGGCACAACAATTCTATTTCTTTCCGCTCACTTCTATCAGCCGTCACTTCACTATCTACACTTTTTACTCACATAAATATCCATCTCTTCTTTGGTCTTCCTCTACTTCCCTTTCAGACACATATATAATATTCTTCTGGTAACTCATATTCCTCATCTGTTCTAAAACTGACGCTACTTTTAATTGCTCCGTAATAAAGATAATGAAGATATAAAAGTAAATACCATTATAATAATTATTTGTGGCGGTTTATATCGACCCTAGTATATTTGGCGTTGATTTCTTTGCTGGTCGGATCCGCCCGGTGCTGCAAAACTATATGATCCGATGTAGAAATATCTAAATTGGTCCCTAACGGGAAAACTATTTTACGTATCTCTACGGGATGTTGACATTGCATCATGGCGCAACTTATTACATCCTCAATCATAAACTGGTGCTTTCTAACTGAATCTGTCGCTGGTCCATTTAGAGGGTCCGAGAAACTATAGTAGTCAAAGTATGAGATATTATAACAAATGCTGTTATATTAGATCCCATAATAGAAATTAGTGTACATCATAATATTGAAAGGATTTGAAATGATTGGATAGGAGATGGAAATAAGGCGAGGATTTCTATAATGATGCTGATTAATCGGAATCTTTACCTTTACCTTATTTTAAAAGAATGGCTCCTTAAAAGCTTCTACAGGATAGACGAACTGTTCCAATAAAAGTTCCTTAATTTTTATTGAAGTTCCTTAATTTTTATTGAATACTTAAGGCCTCAGTTGGACATCAGCCTATGCGTAACAATTAAAATATTAATTTTTTTTTGACTCATTGAATTATTATTGTTATTATTTTTAATTTTTAATTTAATTTTTTTTTTAATTTTTATTGAATTGTTTAACATTGATGAATATGTATAATAATTGTACTGTTTGCAATGCCCTGACCGGGCCTCATGTCTGTTGGATGTGGAAGCAAATAAATAAATAAATAATTTTGGAAGTCAATTTAAAAGAGACACTAATGTTACGTATCACATATGAAGTACCTTAACAAGGCGGTAATAGCTAGCGATCAAATTATCGTAGTATTACTGCACCAATTAACCGGGGCTTGGGGCAAATGGGTCAACGAGTCAATTAGCTAGGAATGCGGGGTGCGACAAGATTGTGCCTGCACTTTATGTCTTGGCTCCGCAAGATTGATAGGTGGAGAGTTTTCGAATTTCTTGCTCTTCTTGAATAATTCCTTATTTTCTTGTACAAATTTACGTTATAGGGTCTTATGTGAAGTTAAGAGATAATAGGTCTCATTCGGGAACAAGATACTTTGGTACTTAATATGCAATTGTGAGATTTCGTAAAAACAATTGTTTCGTAATCCATTATAATTATTATAAAGTACATGTACAGTTATTTCTTTAGTATAATAGCCGGAATCGAACTTGTGATGGCTCACTGGATGTGTTTATTGAAATATGAGCCAGTGTTTATATCCTGGTTACAAACCAGTAACTTAATATTTTTTTCGTTTATTTCTTATACAAGTATCTCATTCAAGTATCTTTTTTCTCTACAAGTTAGCCCTTGATTACAATTTATTTTGGAGGCAGGTGATGGTCCAGTCTAAGCTGATAGCGGCCTTACCATTTAGTATCATATTACCAGTTATATTATTGAACTCATTCTCCAAATCAGTTTCTATGCGACTTCGCACTGAATACGATAACTCGTTCGGCGACACATCTTCGTCGGTAAAGTGTTACCTAGTCTCAGCTAAATCATCTCACCAGACATCCATAGAAGGAATGGAACATAGAAGTAATTAAAATATGCTATTATTTTTTGAAAGGAATAAAATAATATAACGGTACTAGTATTGATTATCATAATTTGTCATTATATTTCAGGCTAGATGCATAGTTTGCCATCTAGTGTTCTGCTGTGAAGACTGCCGTTGGAAACACGAAAAAATTATTCACGGGCTAGCTTATGATTGCCCTATTTGTCGGAGCAATAGATTCCTTTGCAAACCGGAAGAACTCACCAAAGACTTCATACAACACCTAGCAAGAGAACACCTACCATTACAGTGCAGAAAGTGTAACAAAATCTTTACAAAAATGGAGGATTTGACAGATATCGATAAATGTTCTACCATTTCTGAACTGATCGAGTCGAACATTGAAGATAAAAAGGAAGAAAACATTGAAGAAAAATTTGATTCGCTGTACGAAAAAGTTAACAACGATGGGGAAAATTTTGAAGCTATTGTATTAATTAACAGTTCAACAAAGACTGCTGTTATAACACCTTTGATAAGAAAAAAGTGTCTCGTGGATTATGAATCTAGTGATACTGATTGGGACGAAAGTAGCCCCAGAAAGGTTGCCGCAACACCACATCCAAAAATGAATCCAAAAAAAACATCACAACATACCGCTACTCCACATATTAAAAAACTACTCATCAGGCAGAAACACGTTGAAATATACGATGACATGGTGGATGAAGAAAAGTACAATGATTCACCTACTAATGGTAAAACCCCTTTACGGAATAATAACCCTGAAAGTAAGTTTTAAATACTAGTGCAAGTCTAGGACTCTTTTGAGTGCATAAAATGCTAAATCACTGGCTATTTTTATTCAAATTTCAAATTGAAAATAATCTTTATTTAAATAGTCCTTAAAAAGGCACTTTTGACGCGTCAATAATTTACATAGTAGCTATTTCATGGTGATAACTACATTCGTAAATTTAAAACTAAAGCTATGAGGGTTCCAAACGCGCCCCGGTCTAAGAAGAAGCCCACAACAAACTTAGCCGGGGTTATTTACCAATTCTTATAGGAATTTTAGGTTTACCTTGTAAGATTGAAATTTTTATGACAAACTAAATGACATTTCTTTTATAACTAGCCCATATAAGTTGGATGTTTTTTTCACCAGCTGCTAATTAAATATAAATGTGATTAGTAGTTGTTAATATCGTATTAAGATATAATATTTAATCATTGTGATATTAATTGCAAAACTAAAATTACTGCTATAATTATTAGAATAGAAACTTGTTCAAACTTTTGGTTTTGTTAAGTATTATCAATAATAGAAAATAAAGTTTCTTCGGTTATATTAAAAAAAACTCTTGCTAGCTATCATGTTCATTTTTGAATATTGTCCGTTAAAGTTATATCAATCTCGCTAGGTTTCAAAGTTGCTTTGATCTATGAGCATGGCAACAAAAAGTATTATTTGTTATCTACATTCACCGAGAACTGAGAATTCTAAGACTGAGAAATGGTAACATGATAATATTATGAACTAGATATATTTTCAATATTCCGTCTGTGTCACAGACGAAATACTGAAAAATTAAAATAGAAAGCTTCTTTATAAATGCATTTTCTCGATGGCACCGACCTGTCTACCTCCCACGATCTGTAAAGTGCCTTTTAAATGTAACTTTTTATAATTTCTCGCAAAGGATGTAATAAGTTACATTTTTAATGTCCATTATTATGGAAATCTCAAACTTTTAATGGCCTTTTATTAAACTTTCTTTCGTAACCAATTATTTCTAAAGCATATTTAAAGACCAATGCTTACTTTTCAAAGATCTTTTAGTTTGATTTCTTAATGTTTGTTTTATATTCACGGAATCAGCAAAACTAACGTCATAATAAAAGTCTCCAAAGTGCACTACAAACTTTGATGCAGATTTTATCAAATATTATTTTTTAATATTACTACCCACTACTATTATATCGTATTACTCACCCACTCACTCACACACACATCCACACTCATATGCACTCACTCACACACCCATCCAACCACTCATTTCTCACTCTTGTATAAATGTTATTAAGTAAACTTTAAGGCACAATAGTTTATTTTTTTATTGCACATTTGGAAGAGACTGATCCCCAAGATACGGGCTATCCTAGTTTGGGGGTCAGGGTAGTTTAAGAAATTTTGTATTTAGTCGAAATAAATGAATTTTATTATTATATTATTATTATATACATTTTATTTTTTAAGTACGACAGTAGAGTATATGACTTTATTTTTACTATTAATTTCCTATAATATTTGGTTCATTTTACTGTTATTTTTTTCGAAAGTGCCAGAACCTGACCAACAAATGACGACCCCAACGTCCCAGTTGCCACACATGCTAAAACTGGCTGAAGTGGTGACGACCAGCACGCCAACACATCCCGGGACATGGTCGATGTTCTCTGGCGCAGGGACAGATTCTCCGTTATCAGAAATAGAACAGACCGGTAGCCCTGCTGAGAGTATAGATAAGGAAGTTGAAGTGAGTTATTTAATATTATCAAAGGGAACATATTAGCCGTATAATATAAACTAAGACACATCCTAGCAGACATTATTTTATAAATATTTGTAATGTATCACAATACACATTGTGTGTATTATCCATATTGCCTTCATTTGAATAGAAAATGGGATTTTTCCGAACAAAAAAGATAAATTATGCATTGGAAGAAGTTTAGTGTTATATTGCGATTTCCTAATTTCATTCAGAATTGGAAAATATTTGGTTTTATTAGCGCTTCGACCAATTAAATCAAAGTTGTACTTCTAGTAACTTCAAGGCAAGAGTAAAAAGCATTTTAGCGGCAAACATGCGCCCACCTCACAACACATTAAAACACTTGCACTAAAAAGTAACAAAAATATGGTTTACATTTTCAAAGGTTATGAAAAAATAAAAGATAAAGATAAAAAGTAGTAATAGCTAATATAAAAAATAGTGATATTGTCGCTGCTTTCGGACAGATTCGTATTGCAGTAGTAGAAAATGTATTTTCATCACCTTCAATCATTTAGTGTCAAAATAAATGTCAAATAAACTTCAACCAATGCAACGGTAACGGTAAACGGAATGTTCATGCAACGGTAAATTTACTTCAAAACTATGTCAATTCGCGTTATGTTTCCACTGTAAAGGAAAGAGCTTAAATTTATGGATGAAAACTACCTCTTTATATTCTTGTAGCAATTTCCCAGCAAGAATGTGTATCATAATTTTAGTGCCATACTAATATTATGAAAGTGAAATTTCTTTAGAAGGATATTAAATTTTGTCGAACTAAGAACAAATTATAATAAAATAATAGGTTATAGGCTATAATAGGTTAACTAAAACCATTTTCTAAAAAGTAAACAATATAAACTGTTCTTGATGCATACTGTTAATTATAAAAATTAAGAATATTAAGAATTTGAGATTTTTGAGAGATATAAATATATATCTGTGGAATATTCCTTAGCAATAAAGTTAGGAATAATTATTAGCACATCAATAAAAAAAACAAAAACTGTATTGCTATCTTATGGGTTATACCTTGTATTCATGTTAGAATGCTTCAAAGAAATGGCTTGGTTAGTTAATTTTTATACATGGAGATACCAGAAATAAATAACAGTTTTGAAAAATTATAGTTCGTAGATTTGTGGAACATTAATTTACTTATTACTTATATAAGTAAGCATACAATTTATCTCATTATCACATATTAATAATAAAAGAATCTCATCTCATTTTCTCAATATAATTAAAATAGTAATATTATAGTCCTCCACCGGGTTCGTATCTGTGCACAAAGTTAAAGTTCTACTTTTACAAATTATACATAGAGAAAACGCCGAGAAATAAACTTGTGAAGACACAAAATTGTATAGTTATAGTAATTAAAGAACATATTGATCATTGTAGAGGTTCCAGACTGTCAAATAACAAAGCAAAGATATGACCAATATCAGCTAACTAACAATGAAATGTACTCGTTGTAATATAGAATTATTACAAAGAATATACAACTTTATCTTTGACTTTATAAAGGTTTTTAAAATTGATTTTATTTTGGTTTCTTTTTACATTGCTGAATTTATCTTTGTTTTTTTACCATTTTGATTTTTATATATTTTTATTATAGCCTTCGAGAACAGAGGAAAGTACCCAGCCTAAACTGAAAGGCATAATAAGTCGCGTCAAATTTGGCACTCAGGATAGTTCTGAGAAGCAGGTCACCTTCCAGGACAGCGAGAATGTGACGGAATCATCTGTCAAATCTAAGAAAGTGAAATTTGCCGAGGATACCATATTTAAAGCTGAACCTAAAATAAAAAGAGGTATTGAATGTCATTTTTGTGCAATCCATGCTAATTCAAATTCTTCAAATCTGACATTGAACTTTTATGGATCGGTTACGAACTTTCTTTCTCTTATTTTCCACTTCAACTATATACGGTATTGTTGGAACTGATGCCTAGAAGATAACTAATATTGATTTAAAATTGTACTAAAAACCATAACTGCATCTAAATTTAACTCCAACTTATTATTATCATTATAAAAGACGATGGCTGCGATTGCGAATCTTTGGCAACATTATTTCTTTATTTGTTTTGTGTCGTGCAAATGAGAACAATTTTCTAAAAATCGGCTAAATTTATATTTAGATATCAATAGATATTCGCTATGAAGCAGCCAAAAAAATTACTCACTGTTCCACTGATAAATTTTGGAAAATATTTTATGTACGTACGTAATACCTACGGAGTAACTTAGTTCACTGAGACTTCTTACTCACTCGGTACGTTGTATATTATTTACACGAAATCTTTTTATCTCTAGTGTTCACAAAACCGAGACGAATGCTAACACCAGGCAGGCAGCGTCCTAGATTTTCCCACAACCCTCGGTTCCAAGCACTTATCAACCGTTTCGAAAGCCAAAGATTGCCCTTGACTCAAACTCCTGTAACCAAAAAAGACGAGGAGAAGTCCCTGGAAAGCACGCCGCCAGCTGGTGAACACAACATCCCAGCCAGAGCAATAAGTTTTAAGGATGATAGTCCAATCGTGGAATCGGAGAGCCAATCTAAAGAAGCGAATGAATTATTCAAAAGTTGCGTCAGCTCCCCGGCGCCGCTCAACAACGCAATCACATCCCTCACCTCAAACATAGCGGGCACACTTCAGACATGCCTCACCTCTGTTCTGCGGTCCACCGACGACGAAACGGAGATACAATTCAAATTCGTTATCTCCAAAAAGAAAGTAAGCGTTAAAAGGATTGCCGAGGATGGCAATCTTCAGAAATACACCGAACTGGACAGGCAGGAACAATCTAATAAGGAAAATATTTGGTCTACGGTCGCGAAGGCTGTCAAAAATGTGTTTTGGGGCAGCCAAGGTACGCATCATACTAATCAAGGTATGCTGTTTTATTTTCTATAAAAATTACACTCGAAAATGTTAAGTGACGCATCGATAATAATTGCGCTGATCTTTCAACTGAATATGGGGTAACAGAGTTTAAAGAGCTTAACCTGGCTAAGTTTTACTCTTTGTTTTGGAGGTTTGTGGCAAACTGCGGGATTTCAAAAAGGGTGCTTATAATTATAATGGTCGCATTTAATTTATTCACAAACACTACTTTTTTGTGTCACACATTTTTTTATATCAAACATCTCTACCGTGCAAGCTATTTGTTTAGCAAATTGTTTTAAGATTGGTACAGTAGTTGTACTTACCACATATACAGTTTTTTTGTACACTACTAGTTAGCGCTTGACGGCTATCTCACCTGGTGGAAAGGGATAATGCTGCCTAGGATGGTAGCGAGCTAACATGTTAGGAGTATGGTAAGCCCACGCTCCTAATTGGTTTCTACGCGAAATCGTGCCGGAATGCTAAATCGCTTGGCGACACGCCTTTGTCGATAGGGTGGTAACTAGTCACGGCCTCTCACCAGACCAGACTCGAGCTGGAAATCGATCCCAGGACCTCCAACTGTATAATGTGACAGTGCACGCACTGTGCCATGGAGGTCGTCAAAAATAATGAAGTAAATTTATAATTTAAACTTTCGCATTTGTAATTTAAATTTGGAAACCGTGGTTCAGGGTTCGGTGCTAATTCTCTAAGAATTATAGAGTGTGAAATTTTTGTGTTATAGCCGCATCTAAATTTAACTCTGCCCGTGTCAAAATATTGCTGCCATCGAGAATAACGGGCGTGCAAATCCCAAACTGAATATACTTGAGCCCTCTTGCAGTTTACCGGATCGCATCAACATTCTAATGCGATTCCAAGCAGGTGTCTTTGTTGCAAACATTTACCGAGCCACGTGCCAGGTCATCCACTCGCTTCAAATTCAGAATTTCAAAATGTCATTTTGGAAGCAAGCAGGATTTTAAACCCATACTGTTACCTACAAAGATAACTTCTGACTTATCTAGCAATCTGTTTTCGGATAGTAGATCTGACTGAATTAATTCAGATCACCGATCACAAGGCCCTTGTTTCAATTTTCGAATCGGGTCAAAGTTTTTAGGTTTATAGGTTTTTATTAGAATAAGAAAATAGGGCACTGTCAAAATGTCGATCCCTGTTATTTTTTTTCTTTTCTTTTTTTTTTCTTGAATTGATCGTTCATAGTTTTTCTTAATCACGAACACTTGCATATACAGGTGTCTGGTCAACTCTGATTGGAACAGCGTGGTACTTTAAAAAAAAAAAAATTCACTGCAACTGTCTGCCGCGTCTTTTCACCAGATCGGAAATGGGCTTGGTGTAAATTTATTAACACTTAAAATTTATTAACAATAAATTTGTCAACACGTATCACTAAACCAAACACAATTCAATAAAATATCTTTACTCAAATTGGCCAGAAAGTAGGTACTTTTGATGCGTACATACATATTTTTGTATTGTGAGACGATGGTGATCGGTCGTCTTCTTTACAAATAAATAAAATTGGAGTGTCTGTTTGTAATATTGAAATAACCATTTTTTACTACATGCATATGAATATGTATAACAAAATAGCATTTTTTACAATTTTTGTCTGTCTGTCTGTCTGTTTGTTCCGGCTAATCTCTGAAATGGCTGGACCGATTTTAACGAGACTTATGTTGGCAGGTAGCTGATGTAATATGGAATAACATAGGCTTTTATTTGAGAAAAAGTCTTTTATTTTAGAAAAATAAAGTAATGTTGCAATGTCCAAGTACTGCTCAGTACCGCGCGCAGGATTGAAAGACAAACAAACACACTAACTCAACGCAGACGAAGTCGCGTTCGTCAGCTAGTTCGTAAATATATACTTAAGCTACGAGGTTTCCAAACGCGTCTACGTTGAATATAATAATTAAATAATGATTATTAATTGTGAGAACCATTACACAATACGCATGTTGAAGTTCCAACTCTCACAAATTCTGTATAAAAATCGCTTGTTACTTTCATTATAACCATCTGCATAACATAAAAACATTCATTCATCGCCTTGTTCACTTTACCTCCAAATAAAAGTCATAAAGCCGAGGTGAAAATAAAATAGCCGCCGGAGATAGGAAAATGCAATATAGCTTTTACAAGAATTCCAGTTTTGCCTCTTACGTTCTGAGAGAGCGTAGGCAATTTTGAAGGGGTGATGAAATAAAGTTAAAATATAAAAGATATTTTAGCTAACTTAGCCACTTATCCGTGGTATGTTTAACAAACTTGCATCGTTCTTATGGATACCCATAAGTAAAATATTTGTAAATCACTTCATTATTATCTATACATATTTATTTTTAAATTGCTTTTATTTAAACGGCTATTTTATTTATCTAGAGGTGGTTGTATCATTCGAACTAAAGTTACTCATGTCGCAATGCAATGATATGGTAATATAAAACGAGAGTATTAATCGAGCCAACATTAAAAACTTCAGTTTCAAACAAAACTCTTTAAATTATTATAATCCTCAACTAGCATGCTTCTGAAAATAATTTAACGAGCCTGCTAATTACTGTTGTATTAAATTAGCATAAAAACGTCCGGGCTCATTTCAAAGTATTATGATTACGTTGTTGTAGTATTAGTATTAGATTGAATGGAAGAACCAATTATATATACATACAAATTTACATTCATGTTTTGTTGAACGCCCCGTTTAAACTTCCTAGCACTCTCGAACTAAGAATTGAATTTTTATATTTTTTCGACCGTAAGCCAGATTACACGAATATTAATTTTTACTTCTGGCGTAAATCCAATAACGGGCTTGTACATTTAATTTATCGTTTTGTTCTATGGAGAGTAGGTACAAGGTCAAAGTTTAATATTAAATTGAATGCAAATTGTTTTTGATTTCGCACCAAAAAATTTGATTTAGCTGAACAATTCATAGTTTTATATTACGTTTAATAATTTCGACCGGCTTGAATAATGGAAGAGTATTTTTTCGATGTTCTACATTGCATTAAGCGGTATGTACGTTAATAAACATGCAATATAAGATTAATAAGTATGATGCATTTTTTTTTATATCATATATATGTTTTATAAAGTTTTGAAAAAACGTATCAGTAACTTGCATACGTATTCAAATACATTGTTTGCTCAAGTGAATGGTTGAAACTTTTACTACTGTATACCGTAGCGCCGGCGTTCTTCATTGCAGTGTATTAACCTGTCCTTTCGTATATACTCATATCACAAAAGGTTTGCTAGTTAATTATAATATGATCGCCTTAAAACATTTAAGACTATTTTAATAGCAAAAACAATCAATACATGTGTTAAATGACAATTCTTCAAAATCTCTGGCTCAGTAAATTGTTAGAATAATAGAATACTTTGGAAGATTGCTTAATATTAAAATAATTATCTAACATTACCTAACCACTTCTCTCTATCTCTAATCTGAAGTCTAGTCTGGTGGAAAGCTTCGGACGTGGCTAGCTACCATCTTACTAACAAAAACATCACGAGAAGCGACTTGGCGTTCCAATATGATGCCGCATAGAAACCGGTTAGGAGTGTCGATATACCTAATGTAGCTACCTAGCTCGCTCATCATCGCTGAATCGTCACTTACCAGGCGAGATATCAGTCAAAGGAAAATTTGTAGTCGAATATAAAACATTAAATACTCAACGAGGGCACAAGTCAAATCAAATTCCCTTTTAGTCACGAAACAAACCAAAAAGCGCTGAAAATGAACTCCAAACAAGCTCGTCCCAACTAAAAAACGAACGAGCATAACTTCGGCACGTCCTCAATCCCCCAAAAACTATATCTAAAAGCCGCCTAATAAGCAAGTTGGACGACCAAAATGGACGTTACTCTCCCACGTATAAGGTCGATAATCCCTACACAAACGTTGTTCGTAAAATGGCTATCGAGCATGGACAGAGGGTTAACTTCTGCGACCTCTTCAGTCTTTTGACTTTGGCTGCAGTGAATTGTGACAATTAAACCTTCATGGTTGTATCTGTACGTGATTGTCCTTTATTCCTAATCTTTTTTAGGAACACAGGCTCCAGAATTTAAAAGTAAAAAAAGTCTAGAACTTGTATGATTATGTATATTATATAAATTTAACGTGGATATTTCATCTCGTATGATTATGTATGTTATTTAAGCTGTACGTGGAGATTCCATGTATCTAAGATTTTTTTTAAAGAGAGAATAGTGTTAGAGAAGCGTCACGAGTATAGAGTCACCACTCCGTTCCAATGTGTAACGATGGGTTGTAACACTTAGTATACTAATAATAACTGGGATCGGCAGATGATATACTCACTGAAGCATTGTGGTCGGCACGGCCAAATTTTTTTAACTTCAGGGTTTCACTGAGATATTTAACAGGGAAACCAATACAAATTTTTGCCTCTCAACAACAAAAAACTCGAAACTAAGATCCCGCAATCCACAGTCAAAAATTCTAACCACTAGAAAAAACAAAACCAAAAATCAAACCTGGGATCTTTTCCGGTTACATCAAAGACCCCGCAAGAGAGTGAAAGATCGTTAAACATAAAAGTGCTAACATTCTTTTCAGCTACACCCTACACATCCCTTACATCCAACGATACCACCTCTTCATCAGCTTCGAAGAGGAAATTCGATGACATGTCGGACTCGGACCTCAGTCCGCTGAACCACAAGCGCCACAAGTACGAAGGAAGGATAAGATGCAGACCACCTTTGCACAGAGCCAGGACCTGCAGTGTCTCATGCTTGAGGAGTTCGCATTCTGCTGAACAGCATTCGATGTTAAAGGAGCTATCTATGTACCAAGAGGATCATATGAACAGCAGCTTTTAATGTAAATTAATTGGATGTATTATATATTTATCAACTTAGTATTTAGTAAGACAGACATACAGGAAGAAAGATAGACCTAGATATTATAAGTAAAAATTCGTTTAAAAAAAATGCCCGTGAGATATCACGGTGCGCCCAGCAAATGTGAATAGTAAAGATGATAGTAGAACTTCTGTAGACAGGGCATGACATGACGACCCTAGAGAGTGCCGCGTTCATAGTTAATTAGATCGACCAGGGAATCAAACCCGTGAACTCGGGATCGATAGGTAACCATTACATGACAACCGAGACCAACGACCAATAACGACGCATACCAGCAATAAACCGTTAATATGAGCAAACTATTTTTATTGAAATTCTTTACGTTTACGTTTTTAAATATTTATCGAAATCGCAAAACCTGTGAGAAGCCTGCATCTCCTTTTTAATTGCTTTGGAAATTTATCTAATGCCTTTCAATCTAATGCTGAAATTTGTATATTTTGATAAAAAGTTTCATACAATTTTCAATTGACTCTCATAGGCCAAGTTTCAGTGAAACAATTAAATCGACGCAAAATAACGTAAAATTCTTCTGTAATTTGGTCTTCATATCAAAGATACTTTCACACTTAATTTCACGGTTTTGTATATCTGTTGTAATTATTAAAAAAAAAAAATACTTATCAATGTATCAATATTAAAAAATGTGCTATTGTTTTCCAGTAATCGTTCTTTACTTAGTTTTAAAACATGATTTACACAAAAAATTGACTCAATGACAAAAAATATCGACTATATTACTCTATAAGACAAATGAGAAAAAACTAATAAACGTATCAACATCAACACTCGAAAGGATTCAATGAAACTTTATTCGAAGCGGTGTTTACTAATTCGTATGTAAACACAACGTTCTGTTTACTTTGGATGGCTTAGCCGTGCTTGACGTTCAACTGTTTAAGAATTATCAGTTCTTATCGCAGAAGGTAGGGATCTCAGTCTTACTTTTCATTGATATCATGATATTAACGAGTACTAACTCCACTTGGTACAACATCCGTGAATACAATATTACATCGTGCTAAACGTGATGATATAAATTTACCGAGCAGGTTTGTATTTTTAATTCTGATAAATTTTTC
This sequence comes from Lasiommata megera, assembly GCA_928268935.1. Classification (NCBI taxonomy): domain Eukaryota; kingdom Metazoa; phylum Arthropoda; class Insecta; order Lepidoptera; family Nymphalidae; genus Lasiommata; species Lasiommata megera. Next base: position 699,632 of record OV743321.1, on the reverse strand, counting down.
TTAAAGTGTATAATAACTATTTCTAATTTTATTGTTTTATTTTTGTATAATTTGTGATTTTTTCTGTGATTTTAATACGATTTAAATGTAAATAATAAATTAGTATAACAACAATTTCATTGTATTATTTTCTGTGGTAAGTAAAATTCCGTTTTCAAAAAAGACACAAATAGTTTTTAATATTCTCGCATAGTAATAAGTATCCTACCCCCACGTGCATAAATTACCTACTTAGTTAACATCCTACCGTCCATTAAGGTGGATGTTAAACTTTCCGCCATTTTATTTTCCCGGGAAAGTTTCGCAGCTATTCCGAACACAATATTGGCACTTAAAGTAATTTATGACTTGTTTTAAATTTTCTTTTACTACTTACTCTCTCACTCACTCTCCGCTAACGTTTTAATCAGGTTTGCAAACAACAGCTTGTGAAGAAGTGTTTGGATCATGATTCTTTTCTCTAGAACTTTTGTTACGACAACGACCAAAGTCTTGGTTAGTAGTGTGACCTCCGTGGCGTAGCGCGCACGCTGTCGCATTATAAAGTTGGAGGTCCTGGGTTCGATTCCCGGCTCTAGTCTGGTCTGGTGGGAGGCTTTGGCCATGACTAGTTACCACTACCGACAAAGACATATCGCCAAGCGATTTAGCGTTCCGGCACGATGTCGAGTATAAACCAATTAGGAGTATGAGTATACCATGCCCCTAACAGGTTAGCCCGCTACCATCCTAGACTGCTTCATTACTTACCATCAGGAAAACTGCCCTGAAGGGCTAACTTGTGGTGTACGAAAAAAAAATACCCTTATACCCTTAATTAAGTTCCCTTACCTCACCTGACCAGTCAAGAATTTATAATAAAAAAGCTGAAGTCAAAAATATCTTTATTCAAATTGATCTTCCTGACTTAGTGGTGAGGCTTATAAGTGTCCGCGATTTCGGTTTTCGGTTCAGTGTCCGGGTTCGATACCCGATGGAGGCAATTTGATAACTTACAGAGGTCAGTGCACAAGTAGGACGACAGGCTTAATTTTACCCAATCTAATTAAAATAAATTCATTAGAAACGTGTTCATACTTAATGTTTAAAGATCGACCCAGGAAAACCTTTGTGATTTCTTGGGGTCAAATAACAATACTATATAAGTAAATATACCTTCTAATACAGTTATACCTATATTCGAATAAGGTAAATTTACATGTCTGAAGACGAGTGTTCACGCTGGCTCTCGTTTTACTTTCTGAATTCAATTAAGCCAAACTTATGAACGAACTTTTGGACTGTTAACATAATATTTTTAACCAAGTTCTACCACATTTTAGAGGCAGAACTTTCCTAAAAAATTATATATTCTTTTAAATAAAAAGTATCCTATGTTACTTGTAATCCAAGAATATGTGTACAAAGTTTCATGATGATCGGTCAAGTAGTTTTTTCGTGAAAACGTAACAAACATATCTACATTCACATTTATAATATTAAAGATAAGGATTATTAACTATGTGCGATGGTGATAACAAACAAACAATCCAGCTAAGTTTTTTGTGGACCTGGGCGTGATTCGAACCCTCTTAGCTTTAGTTTTAAGTTGGCGAGTGTAGTTATCACCATCACCTCGCGAAATAAAATAATTAAAAATATATTATATACTTCGTAGATTCGTACTTTGTAGATTCCTGTACTAGGATAACATAGATAAAGCTATATTTAATTTTATATATCTTCGTCTCTCTTCGTCTTTATCGTTCCCTACGGTCTGGTGTAAAGTGGATTTTTTTTGGTCTGGAAAGTCTTCGGCGGTGGCTGGTCACCGCCCTGAAAGACGCGCCGTTGAGCTATCTAGCTTTCCACACCAATGTCGCGTAGAAGTCTCCTAGCAGTATAGGTATACCACTAACAGGTTAGTACGCTACCAAAAAAAGAAAGAAGGCTCTCAACTCAGTAAGGTTTTTAATAAGTACTATAAATAGTAAGGTCAATATATTTATAATAGCCCTTAATCCTCACAGATCATCATCATCATCATGATCAACCCATTACCGGCTCACTACAGAGCACGGGTCTCCTCTCAATATGAGAAGGGTTCGGCCATAGTCCACCACGCTGGCCATGTGCGGATTGGCAGACTTCACACGTCTTTTGAGAACATTATGGAGAACTCTCAAGCGTGCAGGTTTCCTCACGATGTTTTCTTTCACCGTTGAAGCAAGTGATATTTTAATTTTTAAATACGCACATAACTTCGAAAAGTTAGAGGTGCGTGCCCGGATTCGAACCGCTGACCTCTGATTAGGAGGCTGACACCCTAACCACTAGGCTATCACCGCTTCTTCCTCCCACAGATAGATGCTTGCTAAGTGTCCCCTCTATCCTATTTTATTATGAACACACCAGTGTTTCCCACCATTTTTATGACCCATATAGGTCCATAAGTTTCTTTTAGGCTTAACCTTGAGTAGGTAAATATCAGTAAAAATGTATTAATCCTTTTCAGGTATTTTTTAACCCCTGGCTTGAAGGTTTAATTATGAACAAATTCCTTTTGCAAAATGAATCATAAAGAAATGAGTAACTTTGCCAATAGATTTATATGACAGCAACAAATATGTTCAGTATGTTTTTCACGCTCTATTTAATTCTATCAATCTATTATATAATACTGTTCCTTTATATTAGGTCGTGGTCTGCGACAAAATGAATCATAATTTAGACGCAAATTCCTAGTAGTTAGAAAACTCATTAATACACGCCTTAATTTAAAGTTGAACTGACCGAAATTTCGCGCCGTATTGACTTTCTACTGATCTCACGAATAAACCTGAGCCCGTGCTAAATAAATAGGAGATATTAAAAATCTACCCTCTCACGGAAAACCCGACTTTATACCGGAAAAACTAGAGTCAGTTTTCGAATAACACAATAATATATTTTCATTCATTATAGACGAAGAGTTCATATTATAATATCTTGGCATCGTTAGGGTAAAGATCAAAGAGTAAATAGAGATATTATATTTTCCTATTCAGGGCCCCTTGTTAGTTATTTCTGGTAATGGACGAAACGTTTTCTTCACAAATAATATATCTTCTAAAGTTGATGTGGTAAACATAACTATATTAGAGTTGCTATCATCTTTGCTTTTGAACAAAAGTCGTTTTCTCTTGTCTATGACACGTGAATTATTTATTGCCGCTTTTTTTAAGTCAAGATGACGTGATTGCTCTTTGGTGAGGTTGAATTACGGTTGCATTTTGAGTAGTTAGCAATTTATCTGTCAGTATTGTAAGCTTTCGCCTGTAGTCAGGAACCAAAGTAGAAAGACATCGTGTTTTTAAAATACTTTTAATAACTTTTCTATAAATATTCCATTCACAATATTTTCCGTCAGGCGCTTGAACTCCAACCGCCATTATGTCATCTGTCAAAAATTACCGATGGACACAGACAACATATACAAAAGTCAGGCAATACTCCTTGGTACCTTTCAGTATTAATCATTTATGTATGATTCATTTATATGTATCTTACAAGTTATAATACAAAGTATTATAGAATTTTATATTGTATAATTTATTCATCTTACTTTTATTAAAAAATTCCCGCATTTTTTTATTTTCATTCATTTTTTATTATTTTCTTATTTTTATTTATTTATTTGTACATAGAAGTTTCCAAAAACAATATTTATATTATGGCTAGCATCAGAAAACCACCCGGGTTTTTAATATGAGCTAACACAGAGTTAACACTAGGCTAGGTAGCTACCGAACATTAATTGCCGATCATAAATAACTTATAAAGTACGACTTCAGTTTTTTCTTAATATTACGAGGATTAATATGGTTCCGTACATCAGTGGGTAATTCATTAATTATGCTAGGAACTAGGTAAGTGTCCGTGCGCTCACCAAACCTATTGAGCGCGTTCGGAGTGCAGACCCGACCCCTAGTGACGGCTCGCATGCATACAGGATGTTGTACTTTATCCCGGCATATATTAATGAAAAAGTTTTCATATGCCTCTTACACCAGATTATTTTAATACCTTAAGCAAGACATTAAGCAGATGAAGCCATGAAACATTGAAGAGCTGGAAGTGAGAAGAGTATTTACGGCTTGTGTGAGAAAATTGAGACAAAGTACCTTCAACGGTTCGTATCTTCTGTGTTATACGGCGTGCCAATTTCTCGCTTCATGAACTTCAAAAGGCCGACGAATAAGTACTGGCACTGTTATCACTATAACTAAAAACTTGATTTTTATCAGTATTTTTGTATTATTTTTATTTATACCTTCGTTTTTTTTTGGAGTACTTGAAAAACAAATGCATAATAGCAAAAATTAAAAGGTATATTAGTGTTTCATGTGCGGCCACTCGGTGATTTATCTATTTGTATATCATCAACATGATCAACCCATTACCGGCTCACTACAGAGCACGGGTCTCCTCTCAATATGAGAAGGGGTTTGCCATAGTCCACCACGCTGGCCATGTGCGGATTGGCAGACTTCACACGCCTTTGAGAACATAATGGAGAACTTTCAGGCGTGCAGGTTTCCTCACGATGTCTTCCTTCACCGTTAAAGCAAGTGATTTTTTTTTAAACGCACATAACTCCAAAAAGTAAGAGGTGCGTGTCCAGGTTCGAACCACCGACGTCTGATTAGGAGGCAGACGTCCTGACCACTAGTCTATCACAGCTTCAATATTCAGCTTTTATGTTATCGGATTTGTATATAATTTGAGTCAAATCTAGTATCAATATTTCTTTTTTTTTTAAATAATTTGCTTCATGAATCAGGATTCATGTCTAATTGAATTCCCTCATAAACTTTACAAAGAATCACCTCATTTGCCTTTTTATCTAAATGTACGTATATTTAAGCAAACAAAGGTCTGCTAATAACTATGAGATAAGAGGCTCATACCTGCTCGTGACCAGTTTATGTTATTATGCTTTAATAAACAAAGATTTAATTAATAATGAAAGCTTTTGTAGTTACTTACCAAAGGCCTAATACAAATAATATTATTATTAATTAGAGTGGCTCTAATGAAATTGGCCTCAATTGAAGACTAAAGCAAATTCAAATATTGCGCTTATGACGTGAACCTTCAAAGGGCCAATCAAAGCTCAGACGTTGTCAACGTTAACAATGTCCTAAAATCAACACCGTTGAATAGGTACTACTAATTTAAATTTATTAACACTTGAGATTTCAGCCTAAATTTGAAGGATACTAACTCTTAACTCACTCTTAACACTTACTCGTGAGCATTAAAGATCCTATTTACATGAATAACAAAGTAAATGAATGGCGTCTTAAAACATACTTCACACACTCGGCCAATTGCAATATTATTTTTATAATATATTTGTCCGCGCGAAGGAGTTATTAACTTCATTCAGCGGCGCCAAGAACCTCAACAATTCAATAATTACTTACATTTGAACTCTTGATGATTTTGCTGACACAATTTAGACAGTGGCAATCAATTTTGTACAACCATGCTTTGCTATAAATACGGGCGGTCGATGCCTTTCATGGCTGATGGCAATCTCGCTCGAGCTGCCGGACCGTTCGGACCTCTTAGTTACTGTCGCAGTAAAAGTGTAATCCCTCAAATTGTGGTTTTAATTACTATGAGCGAAAGTAAACAAAAGCTTGAGTCAGCCTCTTATTAAAAAAAAAAAAAAACAACTCGGACTAACTTAACTCGTCATATTATATATTTAATTATAATTTAATATATTATATATATTGACTGAAGCAAATGACTCAAGACATCATATTTGAAACTATTTGTGAACGTTGTGAAAAGCTAAACCTTTACATTAGTTCACAACTTTAAACTAAAATTTATTAAAAAATTATTAGCTATTGGTTTTCGTAAAGAGCCCAACTTCGCATCAGTAGGTATAGAGGTGACGGAGAAATATTGGTGGTATTTTTAAACCGACCCGGGAATCGACCCTATGACCTTGTGCTCCAATGGCATACAAATTTACCCTCAGACAAGGCGGTACCCGTTTCCATTATACCATGAATAATATTTCATTCATCTTCAAGGCCGTATCATCACTTGATTGCATAAATTACACCCCATTTTTCGTCAACGACAAAACGACGCAACACTACCTAACAAAAAGCAATTTCACAAATTGCCTCGTCACACCATTCCATTAAGCTGGCACCATTTTAATTAAACGGTCATGTGAATACTTAATTCTATTTCGTTACAAATTGCTTCTCTCTTCTATCCTACTGATCCACGCTACAGCGAAGCTAGGATCATTCCATTGGGAATCATTCCATCCATCCATCATTCCATTCCACCAGACGCGCCTTTGAGCAAGTTAAGCAAGTCGGAAGCAAAGAACATGCCCAGTTCCTGCCGTCAGATACTGGCAAATGTGCAAGATTACTGTCTTAGATACAGTATGATTTAAAATTAGCACCGGATTTTGATGAACTTTTTTACTGCTTTCACTTTATACGCAATTTCGACGTTCCATTTTATCGTCTAATTTCTGTAATTTTTTTTCCTTTTTTTACACTACAAATTAGGCTTTAACGGCTATCTCACCTGATGGTAAGTGATGATGCGATGCAGTCTAAGATGGTAGCAGGTTAACCTGTTAGGGGAATGGTAAACCCACACTCCTCATTGGTTTCTACGCGACATCGTGCCGGAACGTTTAATAGCTTGGCGACACGTCTTTGTCAGTAGGGTGGTAACTAGCCACGGCCGAAGTCTCCCACCAGACCATACTCGAGCCGAGAATCGAACCCAGAACCTCCAACTTTACAATGCGACAGCGTGCGCACTGCGCCACGGAGATCGTCAAAATATATAAATATAGTTTTATTTATCTTCGTACAAATAATATACCTTAACTTTTATATTTAATTTAATTCACTATAATCAACATGCTCTGCTAATAAATGTTCAATTCAATCAGCTACAGGAACTAGCGCCATTTTGGACAGAAAATGAAAAAAAAAGCTGAGTTTTAGTCAAATTTATGTTTTTAGAAGCTGTGATAGCCTAGTGGTTAGGGCGTCAGCCTCCTAATCAGAGGTCGGCGGTTCGAATCCGCCGACTCTAACTTTTCTGAGTTATGTGCGTTTTTAGACAGTTAAAATATCACGTGCTTCAACGGTGAAGGAAAACATCGTGAGGAAACCTGCACGCCTGAGAGTTCTCCATAATGTTCTCAAAGGCGTGTGCAGTCTGCCAATCTGCACATGGCCAGCGTGGTGGAATATGGCCAAACCCTTCTCATATTGAGAGGAGACCCGTGCTCTGTAGTGAGCCGGTAATGGGTTGATCATGATGATGATGATGAATGTTTTAAAATGCAAATGCGTCGTCATGCTGATTGGTTCGTGGCTGACGATCGTTCCCCACATTAGACGTGAATTGGAATCAAAAGTCAGTTAAATGTGTATAAGTTTATACAAGATATACTCGCTTCTCGCAAGACGCCAATAAAACAAAATTAAGTATTCACATTCAGGATTGGGCGTTTAATTAAAATTGCGCTAGCTTAATGGGATGGAGTGACAGGGTACTTTATGTAATTGCTTTTGTTAAAGGGGTTGAGTGTAGCGCTAAGTTGTCGCTAACTTAAAATGATGATAATTATTGTAGCTTTTTAACTGAATGCCAAGTTTGTATCTCCTTTTCGTGGGGTTTTTAGGAATGTTTGTGTTCTTCATAACACACAAACATTCCTGAAAACCCCACGACGACCACCGTGGCGCAGCGCGCGCGCTGTCGCTTTATAAAGTTGGAGGTCCTGGGTTGAGTCTGGTCTGGTGGGAGGCTGCGGCCGTGGCTAGTTATCACCCTACCGAAAAAGACGTGTCGCCAAGCAATTTAGCGTTCCGGCACGATGTCGTGTAGACCAATAAGGAGTATGGGTTTTCCATACCCCTAACAGGTTAGCCCGCTACCATCTTAGACTGCATCATCACTTACCATTAGGTGAGATTGCCGTCAAGGGCTAACTTGTAGTGGATAAAAAAAAACATATAAACAAATGGAGGTTATTAGACGATAACTATTATAATGAGCAATAATTGGCAGTGAAATTTCGTAGACGTGTTCAATATTTCGTTACATGACAGATAAGTAAGATATTCACTTGTGCCTGTACGCGAAACGCTCAGTGTACGAAAACAAAAAGTTAGTGATTAAAATTAATAAATGAATTTAATTTCATCATCATCATCATCATGATCAACCCATTGCCGGCTCACTACAGAGCACGGGTCTCCTCTCAATATGAGAAGGGTTTTGACCACAGTCCACCACGCTGGCCATGTGCGGATTGGCAGACTTCACACGCCTTTTGAGAACATTATGTAGAACTCTCAGGCATGCAGGTTTCCTCACGATGTTTTCCTTCACTGTTGAAGCAAGTTATATTTTAATTTTTTTTTAACGCACATAACTCCGGAAAATTAGAGGTGCGTACCCCGATTCGAACCGCCGACCTCTGATAAGGAGGCTGACGCCCTAACCACTAGGCTATTACAGCTTCTAAAAACATTAATTTGACTAAAACTCAGCTTTTTTCAGCAGCAGCTAGGAAAGGAAAGCATTTCAAATCTAATATTAATTAAGTTAAGTTTAAGCCAAATAACTACCTTACTCAACAACGGCATATATGATGACAATGTTAAATAATCTATACCACTGTTATGGGCATAAATAATTACCTAAACCATTTATATATTATATTAGAGTAAATTCAATGGAGCACATATTTCTTAAGTAAATTGACAAGTTGAAAAGCTGAGCTATCGTTTTCTATAGCGGAAATTGTGACGAGGATAGCTATACTCAATGTATCTACTCAGCAATTTTAAATCATGTTCTCAGTCCTCACCCATCTCTAAACTAAATTGACACGTGTAAATTTTGTTTAGAGATTTGTGTTTATCAGAATTGGCACTAATATTCGAGATCTCAACTACAGTTAGATTCTATATTGATGACGTCGACAATGACCCCTTTGAGCGAAGTTAAGAAAACTTAGCTCAAAGGGTCAAATCAATTACACCAGCCTCCAGCGGCGTCGATCACCACAATATTCAAAATTGAGCCAACTTTTGCGACAAATTAAAGCAATAAACTCAAACATAACTGCCATGTTTGTGTGTTGCCAACAATGGGGTATTGGGATACTTTATTTACACAAAATATGTCGATACAGCATTCGGGATTGTTCATTTATAGTGCCACTTATTTAGCGACACCTATCGGCGAATTTTTAAAGTTATCTTTTTAAGCACAACGTAGTGGCTTCTTTCGGAGTTTGAGTCAATAAATCTCTATATACGAAATATAAATATATTTACGGTAGGGACCACTCCCCACATATTATGTTTGGATTACTAGAGACCTAGACTTGGACCCTATCGTCCTGCATCCGAAAAGCTATTTCAAGAAAACCATCCAACAATCGTCTCATAGTTTTGGCCTGTTCTTCCCCCGACCTAAGATCTCCTCTCAGCAAGAGGAGGCCTAAATATCCATCTCTTTTACGGCCCTGACGATCAGACGACAACTGACAATACCTCTCATACAGAATTACGTCCACACAACGTTTTCTCCGGCACGGACGAGGTCTCTGCTACGTCATCTGGAAGTGGGTCCAATCCAAGCCCCAGAGACGTACGAACCACTCTCCGTCCGACCCAAACGTCACCTAAATCAAGTTCTCACAGAAGGCCATCTTAGGCATAGAGTTAAGTGTGTCAGGTTTAGGATTAGATTTTAGCGAACCTTTCCCTAAATTGAGATCAGATGATATGATGACAAGAGAAAGAAAGCGGTGATAGTCTAGTGGTTAGAACGTCATCTACCTGGTCGGCGGTTCGAATCCGGGCACGCACCTCTAACTGTTCGGAGTTATGTGCGTTTTTAAGCAATTAAAATATCACTTGCTTCAACGGTGAAGGAAAACATCATGAGGAAACCTGCACGCCTGAGAGTTCTCCATAATGTTCTCAGAGGCGTGTGAAGTCTGCCAATCCGCACATGGCCAGCGTGGTGGACTATGGCCAGCACCCTTCTCATATTGAGAGGAGACCCGTGCTCTGTAGTGAGCCGGTAATGGGTTGATCATGATGATGATATGATGACAAGGGTTTAATATGGACGCTAATCAGAATGAATACAACCTAGTAAGTGCGAGCCAAGCTGAAAAGGCTCGTGTAAGACCTGAATAAACAAGCTTGGGTTTGTTTTTTCGTTAGACTGTTCCTTAAGGAGTAAACCAAGGAGATCAAGTATAAAATCTATATCAGCTGTTTTTTTAGCTTTAAAATGAGTTCACTTATCGATTATAAAAATATAGAATCATGAACTGCCTCTTCGTTGTCACATACAATTTTCATATCGCTTGATACACTTACGCAATCAATATTCAACCGTACCCCAAAACGAATAGGGTCTTAATTTCATTTCGTGTAACGTAACCCAATACGGGCGGTTATTCTGACCACGTAGGATATCGCGCGTGACAGTATTATTTCAAATTCAAAGGGTAAAAAGCTTGGCTGTATTAAAAAGAATAGGCTACCGTAAAACAACCCACGCACGAAGTAACTGTAGTTCATTGCAATAGGTGGCCGCAAAGGGGATGTAATGCGAGGATTTAAAACGTGATATTAGTGATATTATATAAGATAAATCATATTTTATGTGGCTTCCTTTTAGAGCGAAGGCGTTTGAAACTCGCGTAAATTAAGTTTTATTTGTTGCTTAGGCTGTTTTAGATTAAATCCATAGGATGTAAAATAGCTAATAATTAGAAAGAATTAGAAAGGTGCAGATGCCCAGCAAGAGAACAATCGCACGACATTTGCTTAATAAATAAGTATTAATACCATACTCAAAAGTCGTACAGCATCCTTCAGTATAAATCGTTATTAATAAAGGGCCTCGAATCAATCGGCTGTAATGCGGAACGTGTCTGAAATATGAGATATATCTGACAGGATGTTATGTCCCAATAAATCTGAGTGTTTTTGAAGTTAATACCTAGACGGTATCATTGAACAAACCGCTTCTGCTCAGTCGTACGAATAATATGTAAGATACACTTTATATAGCACCTCTTAAAGTACATGATATATATAGGTTTACTTTCTTTGTACCCGTTAGTCAGGCTTGCTTCTATCTGATAGAACCTTGATGGCGGCGTTGATTCGTATGTAACGTCATATTTATTAACAAAACTTGGCTAAGAATATTAATTATCAAGTATCATTAGCAACATTGCATGAAGCTGTGATAGCCTAGTGGTTAGGGCGTCAGCCTCCTAATCAGAGGTGGGCGGTTCGAATTCGGGCACGCACCTCTAACTTTTCGGAGTTATGTGCGTTTAAAAAAAAATATCACTTGCTTCAACGGTGAAGGAAAACATCGTGAGGAAACCTGCACGCCTGAGAGTTCTCCATAATGTTCTCAAAAGCTTGTGAAGCTGCCAAAAGGCTGCCAATCCGCATATGGCCAGCGTGGTGGACTATGGCCAACCCTTCTCATATTGAGAGGAGACCCGTGCTCTGTAGTCAGCCGTTAATGGGTTGATCATGAGGATGATTAGCATCAGGAATAAACAACACGACCTTACGCCATTTTGAGCTAACTTAAAAAATCAGGAGGAAGCCTACCGGTTTCTGTAACTGAATTCTTATGCATTGGTTGCCTGGTAGAAATTGCTATGTAGCTATTAGGCCACAAAATTGTATATCTATTCCTTTAGGTTTAATTTTTTTGTACTTTTGGGTTGGATACAATAAAGTGTATTCATTAATTAATTCATTTATTCAGGATGGTCTCTGATGCATTTTTGTCGTTCAATAATTTTATTGCCAATTTGTGGACCGATGATATAAAGAATCCCATGGTTTAATTTGAGATCTACGGCAAATCCTTATTTTATTTATATTGTCTTGGACAGCGTATTAATCAAACCGTTTACCTCTCATCCATTAAATCAACGTGTTCGAGTTATGATGCAGTCTAAGATGCTACTATTATATTAGATTCTTAAATAATTGTATTGTTGACGTCTGAAGTAAAGGGCATTGGACACCGAAGAAAGTAATCAGCTAAATTCGAACCTTAATCACTTTAAATTTACTGAACTTTTCATCGTTAATTTGTTAAAAGTTTAACTTTTAAAATTAATTAATATTCTAAAACTGGACACAATTCTCCTCTCTCCTGGGGCACAAGGATTTAGAATATAGACTCACACTCAAACATGGATTAGTGGTGTCGAAACCTCCAAATATCATTCCCTCCCAATAATATTCTTGGCCGAAAAAAAACTAGGACCTCGTGAACCGTACTTGAACTGGGTCACTACTAAACCTATCGGGCATTTTGCAGCAATGTTACTAAAATAACGTAACCTCACAATCAGTCGAAATGAGTTTATCTATTACTCATACAATGAAGACGAAATATTTAAACTGATAAAAATAAATGGATTTATTAAAGCAGTTATTCGATAAGCCTTGCCCAAGGGCTTTAAATCAAATCTATGGGCAGAAGAGTATAATGTATTGAAAAGGGGGAAATATTCCAAATGGACAGAAAGGGACTGAAACAATTCAGCCATAAACGGCCTTACTCAAACAAAATAACGTATCGAGAAAAACATTAGTGTAGCCTTCTTTTATACCCTGCGATTTATCAATACAAATGATATACCTAATGGTGTGACATCAACAATAACCAATAGTTCTACTTGAATTTGTTTCCGAATTCTGTTTAATGAACTTTTGTCATGCTACGCGACCACATAGAATTAAAACGAGACATTGCACATAGTAAGTTAAGATTTAATATTAAAAAATTTGAAACTTGTTCTGATTGCCAAATAATACGAGTAAGTATATGAGAGTATCAACATAAAAGTAGCTAGAAAGCAAATCATTATTAAGTATAGATAAAGATATATCTCAGTAAAAAATTCATTTAGATTCGTTCATCTTTTCTACCGTGATTGAACAACAACAATTTTGCATTTCGCTTTTTTATGTTAAATATAAAATACTTTTGTGTTGGCGATTCTTCTCGAACTACATTTGCAACAAAAGGGTTTCTAGAACTCTCATGCAGGAGGATTGCAGGGCTTAAACGGTCATCATCATCATCATCAGCCAACATTAATCCACTGCTGGACTTAGGCCTTTTTAAAGCAGCGCCAACTCATCCTGTGTCCGGCCTTTCGCATCCAGTCGATGCGATCCTGCCACTTTTCGGCCATCGCTCCACCTGGCCGGAGGGCGGCCTACACACGTGGTCTCCACTCAAGGACCTTCTGACTCTAACTTTAGACGATTATGTGGACAAATTTGCTAACGCCCTCCCCAATATTTTGTTTAATAAACGCCTTTGTCGCCAAGAGACCAAATTCAATTTAGGTATTATTTTTTTAAGAAGTAATGTTAGTAATGAGTTCGAGGTGTGTAAATAGATTTTGTGCAAATTCGGTAATACAACTGAAGTAGGCAATCAAATCAGAATAAATAATAACTAATCAGTTAAATGATCAACATTTATTACGACGGGAAAAAAATAGTTTTATTTTAAATAATTATGAATGTTTGGTGATTTACCAATACCAATCTTTTATTAATGATGAATGATATTACATTTTTTTTGAACTATATACTTACTTGTAGGTAAGAAATGGACAGAAATATGTTGACCATATTAGGCGTGGACTAAGGCTAATGACCTTCTTATATATGAAGATAAATTTCATGTATAAAATTTACCTAACTATCGACATACTCGCTGTTGTGCCAGAATTAGGCAACTATTCCTGCGCTGGTACCGTTCGATCGTCAGACTTTACGTGACGTCCTCTGAAGAACTGAAATATTATGATTGACACTCATTTTAACATTAAATAATGCGTCTGATGAAAGAAATCAAAATAAACTTCTTCATTATTTCCTGCTCATTGGATTGGAAAATTGGAACAAAATTTTGTTTACACCGAGCTGATGTTTGCTCGATCAAAGATCATACGTGTTGAATGACGAATCCGATTTCTGTATGTGCTCTTACAAATAGCTCTGCCTGTAATTTATTTCTCATTTCTATTAACATTTCTCTTTGGGTACAAATGTTGGGCGTATTTCTGTTTTATCAGATTAGAAGCTTTCATAATTATAAATTTAGAAAAAAATGTTTGGGAATTTCATCCTTTATTGTTTATATTTGTTGTTATTGAAATTCCTTGCTACCATCTATATTATAACAATAAAGAATAGTATGCTATATTTTTATCTACTAGTAATAATAATAACATTTTTAAGAAGGAATGTCGTATCGTGCCCGCATCCTGTCTTTTAATGAAATGCCTACCTTTGGGAAGAAAGCAATAAAACGCGGGACACACAAAAGATGGCGGACAATGGACGCACGTAATGGCTGTCCGTCTGTACCAGATTCCGGATGTTAGTGGATGTGACGTGTCACCGGTATCCGGTGTATCTGCGCGACTTTACGAGTTCAAGCCAGTAAAGCCGAATTCTGATACTGTATTGGGAATGTATTGAAAATCGTAACTATCGCCATCAAGAGAAGAAACAACTTTTTTCCTATTTATTTGGACAGCTCAGTCATACGGTTGACTATGTGACATAATATGAATTATATTCCATTTTAATTCAGTGACAAAGCTCAGAGGTAGCGAAGTCGCTGTCTGACCCCAATTTTATTTTCCAACCAGGAAGGTATGGGATTACACAAGAAAATGGGTAGAAATAAAAATTTCATGATATCTTAGCCCCACTGGTGTATTTAAGAGGTTAGTGACAGGTGTTATGCCTGTTTCGATTCCTGAAATTATTCTAGACCAGAACATTAAATTTGGATTGGGCGAATGAATAACCTTAGATTTCCTTGCTTGTAGCGTCTTTTTCTTCTAAGCTATCATGTTAGAAAAGACAATGAAATATCTGGACAATCTATTAACTTTATAAATTACATTAATTTCAATACGGAATGTGATTCAAAAGGAACCTACAAAAGAATATTCCCAATTGTTAAAAGAAGTTGATGGAATTAGGTACTTAAATCGGGTTGATTTATTTGATCACGGTATTTGGAGATTCTGCCTACCTATTGGATTTCGATTTGTTTTTAGGCCATTGGAAAAAGAACTTTAACATGATGACTTACAGTGTGAATTTGTTCGCAGGTGAACGGATCCTGGGGTCTCCCGGCGTTTATCTGTGACGTGTACATCGCAATGGACGTCACGTCATCCACTTCAAGCATATTCAATCTAGTTGCTATTTCTGTTGATAGGTGAGTTGGACCTATTTCAAGGAGGCCTAGGTTATAAGCATTTTTGTAACATGAAGTCTATCTGGTTATATTAACTTCACCAACGGTTCGAGAGGCAAATTCTACCTGATGAAAGCTAACAAAAAACTCAAGAGTTGCCGTTTTCCAACCTCATTTTGTTATTGAACAAACTATTTTTCAAACTTGTGTGAGATGAAAACGGAGAAAACTAACTTCCATAAAAGTTTACCACTTTTAATATAGGACGATGAAAGTGTATTCAATCATTCAATGTTATTCATTGTAAGAAAGCAAACCAATAACATATGTTTTAAAGTGTAGCCTGGTACAGAAGTATTATGTTCATGTATTGAGAATAAAATCGAGGAGAAAATATTTACCGGCATAATAAAAAAGACAGATATATATTAACTTATTATCTAATGCTTAATGATAACAGTTTTGATATGTCGTGCGAATTATAAGGTACTATTAAATGTAACCATAATGATGATATTCTGTCAATACCATGCTGAGGGATGCCTTGCATTTGCAAACAGGAGAAAAATAATGATAGTAAAGAGACTAGAAGCTTGATACTGATTCAGTAACCTTATAAATATATTTTGTACATCTTATTCTTTTCAAATTAAAATTAATAGTGTTTATGGGTATGTGTTCGCGAAAATAATGATTAAGTTTTAATAATTAAGAACTTTATAATTATTTTATGCCACGTAATTTTTCAATCCGGGCTGATCTTCATTTTGTACTAACTTAGAAAAAACTTTCACTTATAAAAACAATAAATTATGAATAGTTATAGTAGCGTAGAAAAGGCTGATTTCGACATTAACCTTTAGTCAAAGTACAGTACATATCATAGCTGTGATAACCTAGTAGTTAGAACGTCCGCCTCCTAATCAGAGGTCGGGGGTTCGAACTCGTGCACGCACCTCTAACTTTTCGGAGCTATGTGCTTTTTTAACCAATTAAAATTTAACTTGCTTCAACGGTTAAGGAAAAAAATATCGTGAGTAAAACCTGCATGCCTGAGAGTTCTCAATAATATTCTCAAAAAGGCATGTGAAGTCTGTAAATCGGCATATGGCCAGCGTGGTGGACTATAACCAAACACTTATATTGAGAGGAGACCTTGTGCTCTGTAGTAAGCCGGCAATGGGTTGATCATGATGATGATATATCATAGCAGAGGGGCATTTTCTTTTACATTTGGTTAACATACTATAAGCAGTTTCTTTTTACGGGTTAACTTGCAGCTATAATGCTCAATAGAGAGCATGGATCAGGTTTGAGTAGGAGCGAGTTTTTCTATCAAATACCTTTTTCAAAGATGCCTGGAGCGTTGATGTTGTAGCAACGTGTGTTGTAGTTTTAATGGGTTTGACAGATGAAAGGATTACTATCCTCGGCCTGTGTCTAGTTGGTACTGTATCGACCTCATCTGCTGTATGCTAGTTGATTGGGATGTCTCCGCAAACATATTCTCATATTGAATATAAGTGCATTCAAAGCGATAGTGGAAATAATATATAATTTACAAATTGAAACATCTTAAACAGCTCTTAAATAATTTTAAGTTGCATGTGAGATGGTAATATCAAAAAGAAAATTTACCTGACTCAGTTTGTTGTGGACTGCTTATTAGATCAGGGCGCGTTACGAATCCTCATAGCTTAAGTTTTGAGTTTACGAATGTAGTTATCACCATCAAGTCACTACGTACACTCACTATGTAAATTATTGACGCGTCAAAAGTGTATTTTAAAGTAATATTTGAATAAAGATTATGATTGATTGATTATTAGTAAATAATAATATTTGTAATAAATCATTTAAAAATTTAGTTTATAAAATCTTTAATCAACTTATTTTTGAGCCCATGCATGCGAGTGTGTGTGTGATTGAAAGAGTGTAATATTTACTATATTATTAAAACGATTGTATTAAAGTCGTTTATGTAAATATATTTGTCCTACAGGTATATTGCTGTCACGCAACCAATAAAATATGCGAAGCACAAAAACAACCGCCGCGTGTGGTTCACGATAGTGCTCGTGTGGCTGGTTTCCGCCGCCATCGGCGCCCCCATCGTGCTCGGCCTCAACGACACGGCGGACAGGAACTTCCAGGAGTGCCTCTTCAACAACCAGAACTACGTGCTCTACTCCTCGCTGGGCTCCTTCTACATCCCCTGTATCATGATGATGTTCCTCTATTATAATATTTTTAAGGTAATACATTTCGAGATTATCTTAATTCTACTGCACCTTATTTCATATCTTTAATATTAACTATTTCGTTGGTTAAATCTCCTTATAAAGAACATGAACAAAGAGTGGAAGAATGAATCAGCGAGTGAAATATAAACACCCTTTTTGGTTCGGAATTTGCCCATAAATAACATATATTTATTGAGTCGATACAAATGCGTGCTACACAACTTGTAAAGAGCTAAAGATATTGATGTCATTTCGATAGAGGCCAATTTTGGATTGAACTGGTAATAAATTGGTAACGGTTGATGAATTCAGGGAAATTTGGCCTTTACCTTTCTTTTGTTTATTAGCATTTTTATTTTTGCACGGTGGATTTTTCATTGTCTTCAGCCTTCTGAATTTTAGTTCACGTTACAGTTAAGCTACAACTGGTCGTTAGCCTCCTCTCTCTTAGGCGAGCGTGCTTGAGAAGTTAGATTAATAGATTTTTATCCGAATCTCCTCTCCGGCTATCGCAGCCAGAGTGCTTTATGTTTTCGGACCAACGGTTCTTCCACAGATGCAGAAATTTAGTATTTGCATCTTTGTCAGACTTATAGCGGCTATTAGCGCAATCTAGTAGAAAACATTGCAATAACAAGCAAATCTACTTTCAATCATGAGTTTACTACCACCCACCCATAATTTACAGTGCTACCCCTGGACCAGGGTGTTATCTATCATGAATTTTCTTGAATTTTCTTGAAAGGCGTTAAGAAATCGAGCTAAAAAGCAGCGCGCGGCGAAGAAGCCACCGGTGTCAGGAGACACGCTGACCGGGGTCACCACAGCCATCGTCATTGAGAACGTGGCGCAGACGAGACAACTGGAGACCGCGTTGGACGACCGGCCCACCAACACTGGCTCTGGCAGCAACGAAGACGATCATGAAGACAGGTAGGACGGACTTTAACACGCAGTTTGTTTATATTGGCCACATCCCGCCGGTTGTATTTTTTTTTATATACCACAAGTTAGCCCTTGACGGTATCGCACTTGATGGTAAGTGACGATGCGGTCTAAGATATAAACAAGGTAGGTAAACCCACACCTACCTTGGTTTCTTCACGACATCGTGCCAGCACGATAAACCGCTTGGCACGTCGCACGTCTTTCTCGGCAGGGTGATAACTAGCCATGGCCGGAGCCTCCCACTAGACCAGACTCGAGTCGGGAATCGAACCCAGGACCTCCAACTTTATAATGTGACAATGCGCTGCGCGGTCGTCAAATTTATAGTTTTTATTTATGATTCATATTTCTGGTTGCTAAGTGTCATCTTACCCAGAAAGACGTACCGCTAAGTAATTTAACGGTCTGGAACAGTGCTACGAAAGAAACCAATTTGGGAAGTTTTAATGTAACTTACTACTAAACTAATCTTAAACGGTATCCTCACGTACCATCAGATGAGACGGCATTCAAGAGCTAACTTATAGTTGAACAAAATATAGTTGAATAAAAAGCCTCGGTGCACGTGTCTGACTTGTAGGTACTTACCCAGTTTATTTTCTTTATCAACCACTGTAAACTAGTTATGTTATACAGTATATTTATTAATTATACTTTTAAACATACCAATAATTCTAGAGCTTGATAGTATTTTTCTTGATATTACGAGTATTATATGTAGGCTACATAATATATTACTAAAATAAGAAGATCTGAAGAAATATGTAAAATAAAAAGATTTTACAAATGGGACTTTTATTATTAGTGGTGAAAACATTGTTTGCGCGTTCGAAACAACGAACCCAGCTTTGTTTAGTATATTATAACGAGATAGTTTATAGGGACAAGAAGTTCAAACAGGTAACGTTTATAAATTCAAATTCAAATAATCTTTATTCAAACAGTCCTTTAAAAGGCACTTTTGACGCGTCCATAATTTACATACTGGTTATTTGATGGTGATAACTACATTCGTAAAATTAAAACTAAAGCAATGAGGGTTCCAAACGCACCCTGGTCTAAGAAGAAGCCCACAACAAACTTAGCCAGGAAAATTTTCTTTTCGTGATCACCATCTCACATGCCACTTAAAATTATGTTATATATAAATAAACGCGATGTTTTTTAAAAGCAGTTAATATTAATAGGACAATTTATATTTTGTATGATAATGCGGTAAAACGTGATATTTCCGCGTCAGCTTTTCATACTTTCTGCCCGTAACTTTAATTATTATCACTTTCATTATAATGCACATGCATAATATTATGCTCCATGCATGTTAATTTAATTAAACATGTATATTAAAATAATTTGACTCTCTAATAGACTACTCAATTAGTTGAGTTAATATTTCATGCCACGATCAAAACATTGTTGACACAAATAGATTAGAGTACGTTTAATTTACTGAATGAGGCATAATTTTTCTTAATTTTAGTTACGTTACTCCAGAATGAATCGGTACCACATCATTACTGACTGGACCACTACCATAGAAATTAAGAATGTTACTGGTCACTTTGCATTCAAGGCATGGCAATTAAATTTTAGTCATATCCCTCTTAATATTTAGTTCTAAATGGTGCTTATTTTTAAAGTTGCTAACTTGGAGCTTATTTTCGCGAACACAGCGCGCGCGTTGTCGTATTATAAAGTCTTGAGTTCGACTCCCGGCTCAAGTCGGGTCTGGTGCGAGATTTCGGCCTCTGCTATTTATCACCCTACTGGTAGACTTTCCGCAAAGCGATTTAACTACTGCAGATGTTTATGCTGGTAAAGACTTTCCGCCAAGCGATTTAGCTTCTGCAGATGTTTATTTGCGACAGTAATCCTGTAACCATCTTGGCTCGTTTGCCTGCGATGATACTATAAAAAAAGCATATTTTTACATAAGGTATCGGAGGTCTTGGTCAAGATTCCCAACAAAACGATTCACGAACGAAAATTGAATCATCTTTGTTCGGTTTATACGTTGCCACGAAAATTCCATACCTCGATGTCACTAATATTTGTCGAGATAGCAGCGACGCGCCTGCCACTGAATTTACAAAATATAAACAAAGTAATTAATGTTTATACGCCAACAGTTTCGACAAACGATCGGTGGACTTGGAAGCAGATGCCGACGAGTGTCACGTAATTCCGAACGACAAGTCTACCGAGTTCATGCTCGCCTCCGTCACTGATCTCAAGATCAAGTAAGTCAGTTTCTGATTAAATATAACCGACATTACAGCCTGCACAAAACCAATTTTATATGAATACTTTCTTATAAATCTAAAGTAAAATAATAAACAATTAAAGACGTTCACACTCAAACGTACAAATTTCTTGATACAAATCCATCGTTTTCGTCTGAGGTACGCGGCTTACATAACGCTTAATAACATTAGGTACGTAACGACACTTAGTTGATTTGAGTAAAACCGCAGAGAACCTATACTTTTCTATTTATTTATAAATATAAGTATCTAACATTCATAGGAATATTTCAATTGCAAAAGTTTGTTTGGGGTTTCAGAGAGCCCATGCGACCACTATTGTGATTTCTTAGTTTCTTCAACACTGCTTACGTATTATTTTGGCATGTTTTAGCAGTGCTTTTTTATCAAAAAATATTTGAAGTTGTACTAGATTCATTTCTATACCATAAAAGTTTATATCCAGCAATTGCACGTCACGCTTAAATAAGTGAGATTTTCGGTGTCTTGCATCTTACTGACGACCTCCGTGGCGCAGCGCGTGCGCGTTAATGACATTACTGCTATCTTTATGTAACCATGCAATTATACTAGATCTAACCGTATTACTGGGTTGATTGTTGCGTTTTATTAACTTACCTAATCTTTTTCTACCCCGTATCTCACTCTATGTGCGGCTACAATCTTCTTTAAACTTGGAGACGTCATACTTTTTGGTTTGTAATTTTTTTACTACCGGCTTGCCTGTAGTCACGCCTCTTTGTAAACTAACTAACTTTTGACGACCTCCGTGGCGCAGCGCGTGCGCTGTTGCATTTTAAAGTTGGAGGTCCTGGGTTCGATTCCCGGCTCGAGTCTGGTCTGGTGGGAGGCTTCGGCCGTAGCTAGTTACCACCCTACCGACAAAGACCTATCGCCAAGCGATTTAGCGTTCCGGCACGATGTCGTGTACAAACCAATTAGGAGTATGAATTTACTATACCCCTAACAGGTTAGCCCGCTACCATCTTAGACCGCATCATCACTTGTCATCAGGTGAGATGCAGTCAAGGGCTAACTTGTGGTAAATAAAAAAAATAAAAAAAAACTGGCGTAATAAAGTTCATACGATAGTTTTTAGGACTACAGATCCGTAAAATATTTCTATGACTTTTATACGACCTTAATGTTGCAGTTAGGTATTGATCTAAAATCAACTGAAATTTTCAAATTAATTGAGGCTAATCCTAAAAGCTGTTTCGATAATAATATGGTAGGCCATAATTTACGATGGCAGATCATGGCGATAAACTATCGCGTAATTGGCTAATCCACTGAAATTTAGACAAAATACTAATATCCCTACTCGTTATTTAAACCAATTAAGATTAAAAGCTATTATTGTAATCGTGATATATAAATTTAATGAATAATTTTACTAGTAAGCTTATGCTAAGGTGTTACCTTCGACTTCTACAAGTCTTGTGCAGATGTGTATATGTTATTTCCTTTTACTATTTACTCGTAGGTTGTGACTTGATGAGTTATGAACCTATTAGCTCATAGATATAGCTCTAATTTTTAATAAATAAAGTTCCTATAGCAAACATGTCCACGTTCTACCTTGATAAACAACATTATTAATTTTCGTAACTTAAGAGTAATAAATAGTAGCTCTTCTGCTACAAAAAGAAAGAATGTTCCAAGGCGTATTTGTTGCACAATAATCAGCTTGGCTGCTTAGCAAAAAATTAGGCAGGCAATCCTTATATCATACTAATATTCAACACGGGCAATCATTCGACTTTTTTATAATATGCAACTTTTGTTTGAGTTTACCTATAGTATTTTATCATCAAAGTAATAAGAATCTTAAGTTTTCAAAATTTGTTGATTACATTTATTTTTTTAGAGCACCGAAGAAAAACCTCAAATCACAACAAATACCGGACCCAAATGGCAACAATGACTCTGGGTACGCGCCGTCGAATCTTGAAGAGACTATCAGGGAGCACGTTTCCCCTCCTGGCTCCCCTGCACCGATTGATGCTACTGTAATAAAGAATATGTCTTGTGAGTCCAGATGGAAGAAGAATGGGAAGAGAGTTGATACTGATTCAAGGTAAGCTGAGTAAACATTACTAATTATCCAAGCATTGTGCGTTCATAAATTAATAATATTAACAAAAAAAACTTGAGAGGTGTCAAGGGACACCCGGATGGAACGAAGTTCCTTTCGATTAATTAGTGAAGGAATTGTAATAAAATGTTTTGAGATAACAAAAGTAAATATTAACAACAGTAACAAAAGAAAATGAAAATATCTGGCTTGCTTTCTATAAGAGAGAGAGAGACAGACAGAGAAACATGGGACGCTACATAGAAATGAAAATATCTGGCTTGCTTTCTATAAGAGAGAGAGAGAGACAGACAGAGAAACATGCGACGCCGCACAGCTTTATAGCAAAAAGTGTCGTGACAACTTTTCGTAAGAATTTTTTCCGTCTAGCCCCCTTTCACAACGCGCGATAAGGAACTTCGTTCCAAAATAATAATTTTATTGAAATTAAAACAAAATTTATAACAACAGATACAACAGGTTATATGCGATAAAAGATTGCTGTTTAAGATTGATAACAAACTTATGCTCTGATAAACGTAGAATATCCCTGCGAACATACAATTAATACACATGATAAAATTAAATTGGTTACAGAAATGCTTCAATTGCTTTCCGTTCAGACGACGATCTTCGGTCCAGTCACTTCGACATCCGCGATGGATCAACGTGTAAAAAAGAAAGAAAAGCAAGTGCAGCCACGGCAAGATTTACTATATACAAAGCTAATAAGGCTAGTAAAAAGAAAAGAGAGAAATCATCAGCTAAAAAGGAAAGAAAAGCTACGAAAACTTTAGCTATAGTTTTAGGTAAGGTCGTATAAATACTAAGTTTTTATAAATTTTCAAATTTTGTGTCGGATGTTATCAACCGTGAGCCGTCTGCGGCTACTGCCATTAAATCAGGATTAGGATTTCTTATATTATCATGATTTCGATTTCGTTTATTGAATCCCTGCCAGAATTTTTGACCCAAGCCTAATATCAAGTATTTTCTTTAGTTACTGAGTAAGATATTAGCGACTTATAACTCCATACAGTTGCAGTTTAAAATTATGAAATAAATATGATTATTATGTAGAAATTTCAGTAAGTAAATTGTAAAAATAATGCTGGTGTTATTGAACGAAAAACTTACACACATATATATATATATATATTGCACAGCCTGCACGTTCTATTGTGATATTTTACATTTCATTATCGGGAAATTCTACGTATCATAAAATAACGAGGCATAGGTATCAGCAGAATCTTTCTCACTAGTCGAGAAAAAGTTTCTAAATGTGTGAAGTTTTTGGAAGTAATTCCCAGACTTGCCATAAATGGTTTGCGTGCTGTTCACGATTCTTGTTAAAAAGTTAGTTGTTAGGAACTTGTCAAAAAATACTGATACAAGATTCAAGAAAGGTAGAGTTTTGTTACTCAACTCCAATAACATAACAAACTTTACGTCTGCGCCGAATTCGTATCTCTCGACCTTAACTAAGGTGAGGCAAAATAAATATCTTTGACTTAATTTGATTGGATAGTCTGACTCAGTCGCGACATCAAAAATGGTACTGACTGGCCCAAAGAAGTTCTTTTTTCTTCTATATCTTGGAGCCAACGTTGTGAGTAATGTGGACACATTTAATGCCAATGGGTCGAAGTTTTTACCGTAGCTCACCGACATGCTCTACAACAGCGATTGAACCCTAAGCTCTTTCTGTTATTAGTTAAAAATCCTTTGCTTAGTATCATCAGTAACATAACTCAAATGCATATCTGATGATGAGTTTTAGTAATACCATTTGCTAATAATTCCATAACAACAATCCTGCTTAAAGTATCGGGTGTATAATAAGAACATGTTGTTGAAAGTAGTCTACTAATTTCTTATATATAATGAGTGTTCTAAAATCTCGATTGATTTGTTCACAGGTGTCTTCCTCTTCTGTTGGACTCCATTCTTCACGTGCAACGTGGTTGATGCTATCTGTGGTAAATTTGGCCTTCAATTCTCCCCTGGAGTCACAGTCTTCATCCTAAACACTTGGCTCGGCTACATTAACTCTTTCCTTAATCCCGTCATCTATACAATCTTCAACCCAGAGTTCAGGAAGGCTTTTCGTAAAATACTTAAGTGTAGCACCTAGCAAGCAGAATATTTGGTCGTTTTTACACAGTAGATCTCATCGTTGGATTTGTAATTTAATTTATTATAAACATGGTATCTTTTTGTTCATTGGACACATTTGACATATCTTGCCTACTCTTCTCTAACATAAATTGAGCGTGAGCATAATGATCGTTGATGGACCGGAGATGATAAAGTTCATGTATATTATGAAAATGCGTGGTGGCCTTTAATTTTAGTTAACGATTCAAAAAACTCCACGTTACTGACGCACATGCTCAAAGATACGCATTGTTAATTCGTAACCATATTAAATGTTTTATAGTTATCTAGGACTGAGTTCAATCAATATTGGAACGCTGATCAGTAGCACGGTTAACATCTACTGGAAGTACAATCCTTCCACATTCATTTCACTGCAACATGCTCAATAACAAACATGCGTTTTAATTTACCATAAGCATTTTTAATATTAGCAATATTTTCATACAAACAACTAATGAGCAATTTCTTTATTAAAGCGTACTCTTCTCGTACTAATCAATATTCATGTGTGTCAGTAATCCAATGCAAATAAGGTAAGGTATATTGGCAGAGTTAAAGAGAAGAAATGTTTTCTAAAATATTCTATGACAACGAAAATATTTAATACTTTATAATATTTCTATGTAACTATCGTAAGAGATCTACTAAACGGCCAAATAATAAATTTTGCAATTGACCTAATGTACGAGTATTTATTTAATGTGATATTATTAAAAATGTAAATTTTATAATAACATTAATGTAGAATGTTAGCATATCAAAAGTTAAATAATAATGAACTATTAGGTATTATAATTATAAGTAAAGTAATAATGTATTGTAAAATAAAAACTGCTCATGTTGTGTAATTATGTTCTAGTCACTGATCAGTATTGTAATGTGTAATATTTATAACTGTAACTTGTAATTATTATAATAATATAAAATGCCAAAGTATAAACAAGCGATATTATTCAGCTTTAGTTATTTTAAGGTTGTGATACTTTTTTAATTTACATATTTAACGTTTTGCTATGTTTCATGTATATTGCTTAAAGATTTTAAGGGTTTTAAGGTTATGAAAATATTTATGATATTGAGTGAGTAAAGTAAAAAAAATATTATATTTAATATGATATAACATTAAAGCGGTGCGGAAGCGGTGATAGCCTAGTGGTTAGGGCGTCTGCCTCCGGCGGTTCGAATCAGAGGTCGGCGGAAACCTGCACGCCTGAGAGTTCTCCATAATGTTCTCAAAGGCGTGTGAAGACGGCCAATCCGTACATGGCCAGCGTGGTGGATTATGGCCAAACCCTTCTCATATTGAGATGAGACCCGTGCTCGGTAGTGAGCCGGTAATGGGTTGATCATGATGATGATGATGATAACATTAAACCTTAATTTATTTTATTTTTCATATAGAATAGAATCGATGAAAAAATAAACTTTTCCGTTATTACTATTTTTATTGATACCGATTCTTATTAGATTAAGTAACTGGCATACTAAATATAAAAATATAAGTTT
Organism: Lasiommata megera; assembly: GCA_928268935.1. NCBI lineage: Eukaryota > Metazoa > Arthropoda > Insecta > Lepidoptera > Nymphalidae > Lasiommata > Lasiommata megera. Next base: position 673,098 of record OV743321.1, on the reverse strand, counting down.
AAGTAGCTCCATATATTGTTATTATAGTGATCACTTATATAAAATGTAAGAAATGTTTCAAGTAAAATTGCATAATGCACGACGAGATTTGATAAGGTAGTATGTAAACTGCGTAGTTGTACGGAAGCAAGCTTCAGTAAGTAAATAGAGCAAATTCATACTTTAATACGAAAGTAGGAAAACGAAGTCGGGAAACGAACAAATAGATTATAAGCCAGTAGGTTTATAATCTATTAATTGATAATATTCAAATTATTCTAACAACATACTGCTATGAAGTGGCGTTATGTAATCTCATGCGTATGTTTATAAAGGCAATATGTAAATAAATAAATCTTCTGGCCTTTCATGCATATGTTTTTTATTGTAAAATCGAAGAGTTCCATACAGGATTTATTATATAGCAGTATTTTGATGTGCATCTATCCGTCCGTATATCAAAGCCCCTTTTCTTAGGTTTATAATTTGAGGTATGAAGATACAACTTTGACTAAATTTTTAAAGAAATAATTAACTGATCGAATAGTATTCCAATAATCGAAATATAAAAATTATAATAGTTCATTCATTGAATTATTTATGTCAGTGAAAAATTCAAATAAACGCAATATAATTAAATTTAAAGCTTTTCGAAATATTACTGTATTAGTCATTCCTCTTAAATCAATCCAGTATACTTCGTTAGTTTTACAAAAAAAGTTTTAACTTGCTCAGTTTTAACACTCCTAAATCAAGTATATTGAATGATTTACATTGGAGGCGGTAAGCGAATTAAAGAAAATATATACCTGTTTTTATTATTATTATGAACTGGCATAAAAAGTAATCATTATTGTATTTTATCCTTTCATATTTTTATTTTACCGACATTTTGTCAGTATAATATAAATAGTATATTCATCATACTAGTGACGATGCTCATTAATCCATATAATTTGATACAACTGTCTTAGTCTAATCATATTGTTTAAGTTGAAATTTAAGGCCACAGCTAGCTGACATAGATAAAGATTATTAGAGAAAATCAATAGCTTTAATTATAAAATAAATAATGTATAAACCAAATGCAGATTCATTACCAATTCCAATAATATAACAAAGTAGGAAATTATCTTAATATATATAATACCTTTATACTTTAAATATCTAATCATTCAACATAAAATGAAATAAGTGTTATTAAAACACGGTTCCTGTGCAGGATCCAATATATTCGTCATCTAAGTACCTACTATTTATAATTATAAGAGTACGTAAATAAGTGTAAACTATATCAGAATTAAATTATAATGTTTACAAAAACTTTTACAAAGTTTTAAAAGTAGAAAAATTCTTCGCTCTATGCATAGACATGTTGATCTATATATTGTATCAAAATATCGATTTAGTATATAATAACCTTTACAAAATATTAATAATATATAATAAAATATTGCGCAATACTTAATAATAAAAAAATGATTTTTCTCGTTTGTTAAACGTGTGCTATGTCCATTTCATGATAAATATAAATTAAGATTTATGTAAAAAAATATAGCCCTTAATCTTATTATAAACTAATTAATTATAGTAAAAATATTGTCACTTGAATTCTGTAACTAATAAAATGCTACAGTTGGACGCGTAAAGCGCTTAATTAAATGTCGCTGTAAGATCATTAATAATATAAATATAAATCATATTGCGAGTAGTTTGTATGCCAAATGTTGTTTAAAATCTGTCTGTATAACGCTTTGTATAAAATCTTATAAATACTGAGCTAGTATTCATAAAGAATAACTATGAAAAAGTAGTATTTTAACTTTCTATGCGACATTATGATGATGAGTTGAAATATATATTATTCTGTTTTTATTCAAATTCTTTCATTTACATAGTTATTAAAACCCATTTTTCCCCTTGACGACGATCACATATAACTCCATAAATATCAGTGCATTTTTATTGAGGTAAGAAACAAACAGACACATTAAAAATATAAGCCCGTTTACTACCAATTGCTCACTAACCACTAATACATTACAAATTACACATGACATATACCCCTAACTGGTTAGTCCGGTAACCACCAGTTGAGATAACCGTCAAGGGCTAACTTGTAGTGTATAAAAGAAAATCTCAGTACTGAAGTTTTGAAATGCTGCTAAATGGCATGACCGGATTCTGCCCTAATAATCAATTCATAATACATAAATTTTCAGTAATTATTCATAAGTCCAAATTACTTTTTAAATAAACTAAAAAGTATCGATAATATATCTTCTACGTATAACCCTTTTTAGTATAATTCCTGATATAATTAGATTCATAGTATATTTATTCAAGAATATTATGTTATCAAAATATTAAGGCGCACTTTTTATTTATACGATCTCTCGCTTGGTCTCTGATCATAAAACTTGAACGGATATAAACACACACACACACACTTATTAGCTTTAGTTTCATGTTTATTAATATACAGTACATATGTTAATGAACATGAATATTTTAATTGGAGCATAGAACCATATACATTCCGGTCATGTCATTTATAAGCCAAATGACTCAACTATCATGCGAAAGAAGACGATGTATGGATTGTGTGGATGAGGATACGTGACGAAGAAACTTGATACGGAATTGATGGCTAAAATAAAAAGAAGAATCAATTTTAGGTCAAACTTTCATAATGTTCCTAATTAGAACTGTTCATCTTGAGTCGAAAATTCGGGACGACGGGTGTATAATTCAAATTCAAATTCAAAATAATCTTTATTTAAATAGTCCTTAAAAAGGCACTTTTGACACGTCAATAATTTACACAGTAGTTATTTCATGGTGATAACTATATTCGTAAACTTAAAACTAAAGCTATGAGGGTTCCAAACGCGCCCCGGTCTAAGAAGAAGCCCACAACAAACTTTACCGGGGTTTTTCTTTTTTTTTGTTATCACCATCTCACATAATGAATAAAATTAATATAATATTATATTCTATGTAATATATGTAGTATAGTACTTGTTAGAAACAGTATTTTAATATTATCAGTACAGAAACACAACCGGTGCCGAGGAAGGCTCCAGCGCTGTGAAGGCGACCAAGTTTAATTACTTGAATCCACAGCCGTTCGCGAATTAATCGCGCGAACAAATTCACCTATCAATCGCATAGTCCCAGAGACAGTCGACATATTCAATAATGAAATGAAATGACAATATACTCTATATAAAAGAAAGAAATATTGTTGTTCCAGTGATTTTCATGAAACTTTAGCTTAATAAAATCAACGTCATTGTTCATGTTGATGTATCAAATGTAATTATGCAACGTTCACAAATATTTGTGTGTGCGGGGTAAACTTAATCGGTTGTAGAGATGGGTGTCAAAATATTATAAAACCTTTTTCGTCGACACTTCGATGCGCTTCGAGCTCTGAGCCCTTTGGCACACAAGCTCAGTCATTTAAAACATGCATGAATACTTAAAAAAGAGACTGAGAGTGAATATAAAGTTTATCAGTACTAACAGCGTGAACAAATCGCCCTGTTGGTAAAGTTACAATGTTATTCTCATTTGGAATCCAAGAGACGTCTAAGAATTAATTTTTTGATCCACTATAAATAAGCTCTTGACGGCCATCTCACCTGATGGTAAGTGATGATGCTGTCTAAAATGGTAGCGGGCTAACCTGTTAGGGGTATATTAGCCATAGTCCTAATCGGTTTCTACGCGACATCGTGCCGGAAAGGTAAATCGCTTGGCGACACGTCTTTGTCGGTAGGGTGGTAACTAGACACGGCCGAAGCCTCCCACCAGAACAGACTAGAGCCAGGAATCGAACCTAGGACCTCCAACTTTATAATGCAACGCCTAACGCCCAATTTGACGACCTCCGTGGCAGGCAGAGAGGATTATGGAGGATCGACCCACCTTGCTGCTTCAGTGCGGTTTGGCGATCTTTAACAGTTATTTTTATTATTTGTATAATATAAAGCATTGAATGCTTACATCACTTATTGAGGCATTGGGGAAGAAAGCTCTAAGTTTCGAGCTTCTTGTGCGGAGAGTTTCAGAAATAAAACTGCCATTAACTTACAGTTTTTGATTTGACCTGGAAATACATGATCCATGGACCACAATTGGTCTAATTGTTAGCATGTTATGTAATTAACCATTGACCGTGTGTTATAAAATTATATATATTATTCCAATTTACCAATTATTCTACCTAGGTAAACAAGTTTCACTTAAAACATCCCCATTTTTCTTTCGGGATCTAATAAATATCAAAAAACCCAGGCACCGTTGAACCGAGTATAATATCTTATTATAACTAGTCACGCGCTGGCAAAGAAAATCCAGGAAAATCCAGTAAAGCACCGACCATTAATAAAAAACTACATTATAATTTATTATATTCAAGGCTTTCGCACGCGCTCTAAGCGCAGTCTCTAGAATGTTCTTTTAAACAGAGCAACATAAGTCATCTTTTAATCTTTGTCATCATCATCATCATCAACCGACTGTCGTCCACTGCTGGCAATAGATCAGTAAGGAGTACAAAATTCCATAATCTATATGTTCCACGGGCTTCCACACTTCCAAGGGCTTCGTGCCACTCGTTTGTTCAACTATGAGTAGTAGAGGGTCGACCAACGCTGAGAGAGGTTTACAAGGTTTCTTATTAAAAATAAGCTAAAAGCAGCATATACCTTTGACTTTCCTACCTTCAACACCAAATTTGGTTTTACGGCGAAGCAAAACATCGTGAGGAAAGGAGAAAAACAGCACACTATACCCCATAATGACAATAAACACACTAAAAAATACATGACACCACACAAAATTGCAAAGGAAAAAAAAACTGTAAAACTAATGCAAAATAGTATACTATTTGGCGACCTTATCGCAACATAGCGATTTTTTCCAAAGTGTTCGAAAAAGCTTGCGAAGTCTACAAAACCGCACTTGGCCAGGGTGTTGAACTAGGGCCTGAACCCTTGTCAGTCTGAGGGAAAACGCACGCCCTTAAGTGGGTTAAGGGTTTTGTTAGTGATGATGAGCTGCTCGGGACTTATTTTAGTACTGTCGAAGAGAGAAAATCCTATATTATAATTTATCTCTAACGGTTTGCAGACGAAGTTAGTTCTCACTAGGTCATTACTTGAATCAAGAGAAATGGTAGGTTGTATGAGAAATATATGAAAGAATTACGAAATTAAACTGACATAACCTCTGAAGGAACATTCCTCGTTCAATCAGTAATTTCTTAGTTAATATAACGAGACGGTAACTTGTTTAAATAGTCATTAATAGCGGTACGGGATAGACGGAGATATTATGAAGTATTAACTATAATATTTCACTAGAAAAAACGTCATGAAATAATCTTTAGTTTTTTAGAACTCAGTGAATAATATTAGGAGAAAATTGTTTTTATTAAAAGGACGAGAAAATCTTACGACGCACTCATACTCTATAAGAACTTCTTTTATTCAAAGAAACTTCTTAATTGAATGTACAAAGAATCTTATTATTGCGACTTCTTGCGAGACTAATGAATATAACTATTTCACGTGTTGAATAGTTCTGTAATATATAACATAGTGTATCATAAGCACTATAAGAACACTATAAAAAATAATATAGCTGGAAGAAAGTAATGTCACCAAAATAATGATATATATTTATGTTAAAAGGCAAAGAAATAGAGGAAGACCAAAGAAAAGATGAGGTGACTGCTGATAGAAGTGAGTGGAAGAGGAAGACATGTTGTGCCGACCACACATAATGTGGTATAAGAGCAAGAAAAAGAAAAAGCGCTATTACATCCCAAAAGATGTTGTTGTTTTGTCAACCTGGCCAGACATGTTTGTTTTTTAGACAGTTTAAATATTAAGTACTAGTTGAGCTCATGGTGCCCTGGGAAATATACTGAAAGACCATACTATCTAAATAAATAAATACTTCGACCTTTCAAACTAGTTTACGAATAAGAGCTATGCAAGTAGTTGTTACGTGGTAGAAGTAGGAGCGAGAGGCAAAACAAAAGGTTTTTGAATAGTGACCGGCAAAGACGTGTCGCCAAGCGATTTAGCGTTCCGGCACGATGTCGCGTAGAAACCAACTAGGAGCGTGGGTTTACCATACTTCTAACAGGTTAGCCCGCTACCATCCTAGACAGCATCATCACTTACCATCAGGTGAGATAGCCGTTAAGGGCTGACTTGTAGTGTATAAAAAAAAATTGATATAATTAACGGAATACGGAACGAGCTGATGCCACTCCAGTCGGGTCATATCTGTCGAAGAACGGACGTGGACGGCCGTTGGGGCAGACGTGTGCTGGAGTGGAGACCGGGTAACGGTAAGCGCAGCGTACGACGGCCCGCTGGACCGACAACCTGAAAGAGATTGCTGGTGACGGTGGTATGGGGAAGGCAAAGAGCCATGTGTGGTGGCGCGCTCTCAAAAAAGCCTTTGTCCAGCCGTGGACGTCAGTAGGCTGATTAAGATATAACCATTGTTTAACAATCCCATAGTCCAGTAATAAGGAAGTTAGTTTTAGTTCATATAAAAATCCTGTTAATGTTATACTTGTTGAGTAACTTTATAATGTAACGTTTTAAGCAGAATTCCAGGCACATTCCATGTAGTTTACTTAAATAGAACCTTTGTTTTCGACACATTTCATGCCTTTAATTTACATTTTCGTTGTAAAATTAAACTTACATGCTCAGGTAATTATATAAAGTTGAACGTAGTAGTCTCATGAAAAGAGGTTGGATTTACAAAACTGTTTTGACCCTGGGGTCACAAATTTTATCGTTCAAATAATTATGCAATTAAAGATATTCACTAAGAAAGTAAATTGTTCCTAATTTTCTAATCGCCAGTCGATACCGTCAGTGTCTCCATTTGTTTTACAAAATATGCATAAAACACTCTTCACAGTGTATTGTGTGAACATCGAGGCATTTTTTTTTACACACTGCAAGTTAGCCCTTGATGGCTATCTCACCTGGTTGTAAGTGATGTTGCAGTGTAGGATGGAAACGGGCTAACCTCTTAGAGGAATGGTAAGCCCACACTCCTAATTAGTTTCTACGCGACATCGTGCCGGAACGCCTGAACCAGCCGAAGCCTCCTACCAGACCTCCAACTTTATAATGCCACAGCGCGCGCACTGCGTCACTGAGGTCGTCAAACGCTACGCTAAGTTTACACCCCGGACTCAAACGCAACCACCGAATACACTAAAAATGGGCAGTCTATATCATGTCATATTTGACGACCTCCGTGGCGCAGCGCGCGCGCTGTTGCATTATAAAGTTGGAGGTCCTGGGTTCGATTCCCGGCTCGAGTCTGGGCTGGTGAGAGGCTTCGGCCGTGGCTAGTTACCACCCAACCGACAAAGACGTATCGCCAAGCGATTTTAGCGTTCCGGCACGATGTCGCGTAGAAACCAATTAGGAGCGTGGGATATTACTATACTCTTAACAGGTTAGCCCGCTACCATCCTAGACTGCATCATCGCTTACCCTCAGGTGAGATAGCCGTCAAGGGCTAACTTGTAGTGTTTCAAAAAAAAAAAAAAATTAACTATGAGAATCATGACCCAATAGCTCACTCTAGTTGACGTAAAGAAACGTCTGTAAGGCAAAATCATTGGAGCGCTGTATTTGTTATGCGCGGCGTGACGTGAGTGCTATCAACACTAGTCAGAAGCGAGTGTTCATTGATTAGCAGGAGGTAATAGCAGACTGATCAAGCTGTAGAAGTTGAACCGATAACTGCAAAGTGTCACAAAGCGTCCAACGCTTTCTGACTTTTGTACGTTTTTATGGTGCAAGTGGAAGGAATTTGGCTATTATTATCACAAACTCCAAACCCATCCAAAGTTGGACCAAAACGAAGATTCTCAATAATAACCTTATTTTGTACCACGGCCGAAACTGAAACTGTGACATGACTACGTGGAACACCAACGGAACTATCTGATCCTATAATGAACAGCAGAAATTGTTTATGGACAGTGCGGAGCCTCTCTAACCTCCTCCGCATGCAGACGTTTTGCACGCTGTTGAAGAAACTGACAGACGATAAAAGCACGTGTATCATGTAGTTTATATTTTGAGAGAATAACCCGGATATACCTATACATGAATTCCACTCACGATACTTTAATCTGTGAACATGAGAAAATAGCCTTGATTCAGAGATACAGTAATCATATCTGATATGGTTATCCTTTCAACATTGTACTTGGTAGCATGATTAATTTATGTAAATATTTTTTAATTTTAATTTAATTCACCTAATTTTAATTCTATTTATTTTGTAACCATTTTTTCGCCAGACATTTTAAATATTTAATAACTGTCTTATCTAACTATTAATTTGTAATTTTTTATAAACTATTTAATAAATATTATTCGGAGATTGTTGGCAATGCTGAGTGTGCCTGTAATTGATAAGTTGTAACAGCACCAGCACTAGCTTATTTAGATTGATATAAATGTAACTTACAACTTGTCGCTGGCATGTCTTATGAATAAATAAATAAATAAATAAACATACCGATTTTCCATTATATGACTTGAAACTCTACGAACTCTTCATCCTTCATCTTAAACCACACATAAACACACATAATAGATAATAGACGAGTTGTCTCGAAGCCCGAAGTCGATTTCAAGCGCATTGTTAAAGGAAAATCGGTCTACCCATTCCGGCTGAAGGTACTTTTCAAGATGATTTCATTATTAATGCCCGCTAAGCCCTTCCCCGGGCTATTGTGTCTTTTGAAATCGTTGATTGTTATTCTTTTCAAAGGCACGCTTCAGCATAAAATAAATTAAAGATCGGTTTGATAAAGAAATCCGCTTGCACAAAACTAAATACGATAACGACCATAGATAAGCAGGCTTAAAACGCAGCGTTCTGTCTGTCGTAGAATTGTAGGCCGTTGGAATAGAAGTGTGCTAGAGTGGAGATCATGTACTGGTAAGCGTAGTGTGGGACGATCTTCAGAATGCAGAACGGCGGACCTTAAAAAGCTAGTTGCAGTTGTCTTGATGGATAGAAAGGTTGTGGAGGAGTTTAGGGAAGAAAGCTCGATTTACTATACGGAACATGAGAAAAGGGAATGTCAATTACAAAGTGAAAACATATTCCCACAGATACGCAATAATATAATCTTGACAAAGCGTAAAGAAGTAGCGGTGATAGCCTAGTGGTAAGGGCGTCAGCCTCCTAATCAGAGGTCGGCGGTTCGAATCCGGGCACGCACCTCTAACTTTTCGGAGTTATGTGCGTTTTTAAACAATTAAAATATTACCTGCTTCAACGGTGAAGGAAAACATCGTGAGGAAACCTGCACGCCTGAGAGTTCTCCATAATGTTCTCAAAGGCGTGTGAAGTCTGCCAATCCGCACATGGCCAGCGTGGTGGACTATGGCCAAACCCTTCTCATATTGAGAGGAGACCCGTGCTCTGTAGTGAGCCGGCAATGGGTTGTTCATGATGATGATGATAATCTTGACAAATTACAACAAAAGATGTTCAAAAGTAAAATAGCCATTACCTACACCATGTGGTGTCTATTTTCTACAACTGATCTGTTGCTATATGTTTAAACAGAGCAGCTGCCATCAAAACTCCGCTAATGACAATAACACGAGTAGGTACGGTACTAATTACAAAAAAAATACATGAAATGTCAATCAGATTAATAGCGATATGAAGGGGGAAATATTTAATTAAGTTATAACATCATGATTGTTAATAGTCTAGCAGCTAGAAGCTAGGCTTCTTATAACAGCTACGAACTTATGAGATACATTTCCAAAATGTCATATTGTCATGTTTTTGTTTGGATGATGTCTTTGAAGCAATTAGTGTTTAGATTACTTTTTTTTTTTTTTATCCACTACAAGTTAGCCCTTGACGGCAATCTCACCTGATGGTAAGTGATGATGCAGTCTAAGATGGTAGCGGGCTAACCTGTTAGGGGTATGGAAAACCCATACTCCTAATTGGTTTCTACACGACATCGTGCCGGAACGCTAAATCGCTTGGCGACACGCCTTTGTCGGTAGGGTGGTAACTAGCCACGGCCGCAGCCTCCCACCAGACTAAATGATATAAATTACTTAGGGTAATAATTTATATTTTTAAATTACTTACCAAGGTAAATAAATAAAACAATATAGACTGCCAAGAAAAACTTTAATTCACTCATATTGGCTATTATCCAAGAGTTTGCTCACATTACATTTTTTAATTTTCCAGTGCTTGCACCTGGTGTAACGAAAGTTGTTACTCTAGGGTATTTTCTCGTTGAAAATATGATAGGAAAATTAATATTAAGCATCTTAATCCCCCACTCAGTCGAGAAAATAGATTAGTAACGTAGAACGTTTGTTGTGTACGGTTTAATTTTATAATCTTAAGTAATTGAAAACGAACTCGCTGCGCTTGAATATTTTATAATTGAATTGCATGAACAATCTAAAACAACACGAGGTATTTAATTAAATATTGATTATCAATTAACTAAATACTTAGGACAAACGATATTAATAATTTACCTCTAATATCGTATGTTTTGCAGGTTAAATCAAATCAAAAATAGCTTTATTCATATAAACCTATTACAGGCATCTATGAATCGTTAATATTTCTATTCGTGGAGTGATGGAGATAACTACACTCAACAACTTAAAACTAAAGCTAAGAGGGTTCAAATCGCGCCCAGATCTAAGAAGAAACCCACAAAAAACTTAGGCGTTTTTTTTTTTGCTATTACCACATAATGAATAATAAATTATAGTACCTATGGAGATGCAATTCGCACTCAAGCTTTTCATCGTTTATATAATTCTTAATATCGTAATATGACTTTTCTATAAGGTTTCATTTTATAAAAACTTAAGGTTAAAATAATAATTCAGAAGTCTGACACTGCGTTATAGTGATAACAAAAAGAATACCAGCAGCAAGATTATCAATATCACCGTATATTTGTTGCGCGTTTATGTTGATAGCTACACTCGATTAGTTAATACCTTCTAAAGTTATGAGAATAAAAATGTGAAAAAATAGTGTAAATCTACACTGCACTGTTTCGCAAATCTACTAATTAAGATAAATCCGACGAGCTAGATCACAAAACGCAGTTGTACAAGTAAAGCTTACAGAGACCGTGATTTCCCAGAAGACTCCATTTAGAATTTTCAATACACTGAAATTAAAACCTTGCCTTCCTAAATATTTTTAATAATATTTTGGTAAGCTTAATGGACGAGTGTTAAAATATGCTATAAATTAATAATCAGTCTAATCCAATCTAGTAGTGCTAAGTATTCCTAACCGGTTTCGACGAATTTGGATGAGATTTTTTAAGGGTTTTTATGTAAATTAAGTTCAGTCAAAAGTGAACCGCTTTTAGAATTCATACGCATCACTGATTCACTAACTGATATTTTATTTAATTACCAAGAGTTTGAGTTAGTTTCATTTGAAAACTTAAAATAAACATATTTTTTTATACATTTCAGCTAGCGCATGACTGAAAGTTAAATATTATTTATGTTATGTATGTAGGATTTTCGAATAAAAACTGATTTCTCGGTCTTAATATTACTCCATAACTTGGGGTCTCTAGAGTACTGTAGCTATCCTAACCTGATACTATATATGCAAATTTGAGTTTGTTACATTTTCAAGCTTAATCCACAGGCTCAGATTTGAAAAATTATTTCCTCAATGATTTTACAAAATTGGGCGTAGATTTTAGTGTCACAATGATAACTACCATGAAAATATATATAGGAAAATGGCATTCTTTGAGAGCTATTTAAAAGTATTTTCTTACTCGCAAAGTGCTAACAGTTCCGCCACTCGATATAAAACCACTTTTATACGAGAGTCTCTTACTGCGGTACTTTCATAGCCGTATTTCCACGACTTTATGACCGTGTAGTCTTTTCATTGAGCGTTGTCTTATAAAATACTTGTATTAAGTTGACTCCGAAAGGAAGTGTATTGTGAAATGTTTAAGTGACTCAAACATTATTTCGGAGTTGCGGTTAATGGACAATTTCACTGCTTAATACTTTTTATATTAAGGTAATCTTTTTAAGAGTTTCTCTTCATTGATGGTTACGGAGACTACTTAGTTGTCTGTACTCATACTGAGGAGTTTGTACTCATCATCAGCATCTCTTTGCTGGGACCAAAATTCCTCTCTCACGTTTAAGCGAATACACAGATACTCTATGTGGCGCAGTGCGTGCGCTGTCGCATTATAAAGTTGGAGGCCCTGGGTTCGATTCCCGGCTCGTCCGGTCCGGCTAGGGCCATGGCTAGTTACCACCCCACTGACAAAGACATGTTGCCAAGAGATTTAGCGTTCCGGCATGTTGTCGCGTAGAAACCAATTAGGAACTTCGGTTTAACATACTCCTAACAGGTTAGCCCGCTATAATCCTAGACAGCATCATCACTTACCACCAGGTGAGATAGCCGTCAAGAGCTAACTTGTAGTGTATAAAAAATAATAAAGTAGATCTAGAAAAAATCTTCTCCCATTGTAAGAGAAGGATAGGGCGCTACTCAGGTTGCAGTCAGAAACAACAACTATATGTTTTGTGTTCTTACTTTCGTACCATTTTTATTTCCTACGAACTTCAACTGCCGTTACCAAAAGCACGAGCTCAGCGCGCACCCTGTCACTCTCTTTATATCCTCGATCCCACAATAAACTTTTTTTTTTGGATCTCCACTCTATCACTGTCCTAGTCCAAAGGCTACGACAAATATCTCCTGCACATTGCCTATTCAACTAGCTAATGGTTTAGGCTACTCTAAGCGTAATTGAGAATATTAAATTGAATTCAATCAATATTAATTATGAACTCAATCAAAATGATAACGGTAAACGGGGCTCTTAGTCCGGCCGCGGGCAAATTTGATGACGGCCTGCGGGCTTACTCCACTTACCTAAAATATACGGGACATACTAAAGGTGGGATCGTTGTGTGTAGGTATTAAGTCAATATATAATTGACGACCCTCGTGGCAGTACGTGTTGCTGTTGCATAATAATTTTGGAGGTCCTGGGTTCAATTCCCGGCTCGAGTTTGGTCTGGTTGGAGGCTTCATCCGTGGCTAGTTACCATCCTACTGACGAATACGTGTCGCTAAACGATTTAGCGTTCCGGCACGATTTCACGTAGAAACCAATTAGGAGTGTAGGTTTACCTAACAGGTTAGCCCGCTACCATCATAGACTGCATCATCACTTACCATCAGGCGAGATAGCCATCAAGGGCTAACTTGTAGACTTGTAGTGTATCAAATAAAAATACTTTATCACGGGACTCTCTATATAGTGATAGTATACGCGAAAGTGTGTCTGTTTAGTTGAGCGTTACAGCCACTTTAGCTCAACCACTGCACCAATCTGTAATCAGTTGACTCTTGTAGCTGACACTCGAGTAGATAACATTTCATTCAAATAATAATATAATATAGTGAATAAACTCTTGGACTATAACACTGTACAACGGTCAGATAAACTACTAAAATGAAAACAAAAGTCTAAAATAGTGCTATAACATCCATACAATCTATGAAAGCTTCATCAAAAGACGCCAGTTTGAGCAACGCCATTGTTATTGGTCTCAATGTGGACGCAAATTTTCATGCAGACGCGAAGAATTTGACAGTAAGAACTGAACTATAGTTTTCACACAAAAGTTCCATCCGAGACTTTACCCGGTTCATTGTACGCTTGCCGCATCGGGACGTGTTTTAATAATGCGTCGGGACTTGTTTCAATACGTCGGAACTAGTTTTAATAAAGCCCGTATTTACTAAGTAACTTTGGAATTATATTCTCGATTCGCGTCTCTGGATGCAAACTCTTAATTTACTCAAACACGGAAGAGTTATGAGTTTAGTTTGCTAGTAAGAATGTTTGTACTTACATATGTAGCTTGTTTCTTTGTAACTTCCACATTACTTAATTCATTTTGATAAGCTTATTAAAATAACTTTACTACAACTTATTTTTGTAAACATGTCAGTTACACTTTAAACCTTCATTGTGCAGTCAGTTTAGGTAAACCTCTTCCAAATGCACCATCCCTACAGCCACCGACATTATAAAGTTGAAGGTCCTGGGTTTGATTCCCATGGCTAGTTTCAACCCTATATATAGATTAAGTGTTCCGGCACGATGCCGCGTAGAAACTAATAAAACGATATGGGTTTACCACATGCCAAATTATCATCATGATCATCAGCCAACATTAATCCACTGCTGAACATAGGCCTCTTTGAAGCAGCGCCAACTCATCCTGTCTTTCGTATCCATTTCGGAGGTCCACACACCGTTTGCCGAGACGTGGTCTTCACTCGAGGACCTTTTGACTCCAACATTTTTAAGAAAGGGGCCAAAAACAACATTCGTAATTACCGTCCTATATCCATGTTAAATATATTTTGGAAAGTCTTTGAAAAACTAATATGTCCCATTCTGTCTCATTACTCTAATAATATCTTATTAGTCTGCCAGCACGGATTCTGTCGCAATCGGTCCACAGTCACAAATCTGGTAAGCTATGCATCAGATTTATGTATGAGTGTCGACAGCAAGCAACAAGTCGACTCAGTATACACCGATTTCAGTAGCGCCTTCGATAAAGTCGACCACAATATCTTAATTTTAAAGCTAGGGGCTTACGGTATCCACGAGCCATTGCTCTCGTGGTTTAGATCGTACCTTCAAAACAGACCTCAAAGCGTAACCATAAAGGGCTATACTTCTGATTCCTTCTTTGCCACATCTGGAGTCCCCCAAGGATCTCATCTGGGGCCTATTCTGTTCCTACTGTTCATTAACGATATCACACAAAGTATCCGGTACAGTCAGTGCTCAATTTTCGCTGACGATCTCAAAATTTACCGGGTGATAGGAAGACTCCAGGAAGACCTCAATTCCATTCAAAAGTGGTGGGCCATTAACAGAATGACGTTAAACGCCTCAAAGTGCGCACATATAAAATTTACTCGTAAAAAGAACATAATACCTACGAAGTACTTTGTACATAGCCAAGAGCTCGAAGAGGTCAATGTCATCAGAGATCTCGGTATAATATTCGATAGTAAGCTCACTTTTAAAGACCACATTGATCATATTGTCTGTAAGGCGTGGAAATTGCTCGGTTTCATCAAGCGTAACACCGCCGTTTTTAAAAGAACAGACTGCATATCCAGGATCTACCACGCGTTAGTACGCAGCATTCTGGAATACGCCGTCCCGGTATGGAACCCACACTATAGAACACACGTAGACAGAATAGAGCGAATACAACGTTCCTTTACGCGTTATCTGGCCTTTAAAGACTAAACATGTCCTTACAGAGCCGACTACGATGCTCGCTTAAATCATTTTAAAATACATTCCCTCGAAAAACGAAGACAAGTGACTGATCTCATAACTTTATATAAAATTATTCGTAATTTAATGGATTCCACCGACCTGCTACAACAGATAAGCATCAACGTCCCCCGTCGTATTCCTAGACACCCCAACCAAAAAATATTTGTTCCTAAATTTTCCAAGACCAACTTGGGAAAATTCTCCCCAATTAATAGAATAGTTAGTGTATACAATAACTTGACGAACCATGACATCGATATCTTTCACGACACCCTAACTAGTTTTAAGAAAAAAATATTTCTACATGTATAGTTCTCATTTTTATCCTAGTATTTATTTTAAGTCTGTATATTTCGTTATTAATTAATTTCATAGTTTTTTGTTTTATATTGTTATCACTAATGTACTAATAATGTAATAAATCTGTAATGTACTGTAATGCAAATTTTAACCGGAGAAACTGTAATGCTGTATATACCTGCAACGATAACTGTACTCGGCTTAGACATACGTTATATCGTTTTATTTTTAATGCTTATACAGTGTATCGATGGTGTATCTTGTGAAATAAATAAACGTTAGTTCTCCGACAAACGTGATCAGTCCACTGCCACTTCAGCGTGCAAGCCCTTCGAGCTATGTCGGTTGTTATTACAACACCAAATTACAATATCTTTAAAAAATCACGCATTTAATAGAGACAAACAACCCAAATCTAAGGATCTCCTATGAAGACGGTACTTAACGGGCGAGGTTAAGCTTTAATAGCGGAGCATATCTAGAGATAAAATGGCGGTTTTGTTGCAAAAGAACCAGAGTTACCAGAGTTAGAGGGCGAAGTTGAAGTGACAGGAAGCAGGACATAAGGTGGGTGAGCTCTCAGGATGAAGGACGTTGGCATCCTGAAAAGCAGGAGTAGTGCCACTGCACCGAAAATTGTAGGGAAACGCAAGCAGTCAAACACCGTGGAATTGGAAACTCCTTAGGACTACTTTGTTCGGAGATGTCCTTTATCCGTTGATGATGAACATCGATTAGGAAAATATCCCCAAGGGGTGAAATGGGGTAAAACTCTACAAAGTGACAGATGACGTCAAAAGTCGATGGCGTTGCTGTAAACCAGCGAGCAATACCACATGTGGGACCCGACATAGAAAGAACCATGAAGAAGATCTATGCCGCATTTCCATCGAGAAGATGATGAAACAATCTAACATTTTAGTGTGGAGCGAGTGTGCACACTCGGCAAGCGGAAGCTCGCGTATAATTACATAACTTGCGCGAAACAAGACGGCGCCGTACACTTTGAACGCGCTTTCAACTTGTTACAACTTCAGATACGTCTCAACTCGCAAATATGCCATGTATTTCATCAGCGAGCTGGGAACATACCGATTTGTACGATGTCTCTATATTGTAAAAAGAACAAACTTGGCGACAAAGATATCAAAGTTTTATTGGTGGTATTTAATTAGTAATTTAGGTTATAATCGTCAGCTAAGTATGGAAATGTATGCGTACCGAATAAAGTTTTGCGTATATTTTTTTCAGGTATACTAAACTTCAAATGTATCCTGCTTTTGTAACCTCTGCTTTGTAACAGTTTGATTTTCGGGGCAAGTATAAAATTTATGCCATCGTCTTCAGAATTCAAACTATTTCTATGCTATTTTAGAGTTCAAACTGTCGTGAGTGAATTTTATATGTAAATTATACGCAGCTGGACTGATGTAATTTACTGACAGAGTATGCCCGACTAGTTTCGAACCCATCCGGGGCTCTTATTCATGAGTTTGCTCGCTCTACTTTGCCTGCAATTGATGCTGAATAGGAACAGCCGTGTATAACTTATCATCAGTTATCAGTATAGCAATGCATAGTTACCGACATAGCTGAGCGAGTTGCGAAGTTGAAGTGGCAATGGGCGGGGCACATAGCTCGGAGAACCGATGGACGTTGGGGTCCCAAGGTGCTGAAATGGCGACCTCGCACCGGCAAACGTAGCGTTAGTCGACCCCCAACAAGGTGGACAGACGACATCAAACGAGTCGCAGGGATACAAGCGGCCCAAGACCGTGGCCGTTGGAACTCCTTACAAAAGACCTATGTCCAGCAGTGGACGTCTATTGGTTGAAATGATGATGATGATGATAGCAATGCATCAGCTTCAAATGTTTTTCTTTTAAATCCTGAAACAGTGTACCTCGCGACATGTTGTCAAATCAAAGTGAGGTACCCTTGTCATATGTACGAGTATGACAGAGCCCTATGGATTTGTCGGTAAGTACACCTTTTAGGACAGCAAACGCCCCCACAAGCCATTAAGAAATTTAGCTGCGGCCGGCGCGAGGGTCTCGTTAAATATTATAGTTCGCATTAAACTTTCAGTATCGATTATATCCTATTTTGCTCAGCTCGCACTAAACTATCGTCTTTAAGCTGGATGTTGTTCAATCCGTTTAAAATGCTGAGCAGCAGGAACTTCAGAGGAATGGAAACACCTGATCTAATTTACTTAATACACTATACTAATAATATTGTAGAAAGAAACTTGTTTTGTTTGTTACCTATGTTTACTTCCGAACCAAAATGCCAATTTTATTAAAATCATGCACAGGGATTTCCTGCATTTGGAACCCCTAACGAAGCCAGTTTCGCACCTTAATCCTTTAAGAGAAAAAATATGGTTGCCCGCTCCTTGCTCGCAGCATCTTTCCTATCATATCTGGTTATATTGTACGCCGATGTTAACCGGTTAACCGTGTATAATTGATCTCAGCTCAACGCTCTGCCACGCCTTTGCTTAGCTTTCAACTCAGTCTACGTCAATGTCCAACTTATACAATCACTCCAACTTATACAACTAGGTAACGCTAGTTCAAATAACATTGGCTCAAGTCAAGACGAAACTTCAATACTTATATCCGTATACGATTCTAACTTCTACCAATATTGGATTACAACTCTGTATTAAGAGTAACATAAGTAGATTTCTATTTCTAAGTAAAATCTTTTCTTAGGTCTCATATTAGGAAATGGATTTAATTTTCATTAGAAATCATTACAAACTACTTATTTCATCAAATTAAAACTTTATGCTTATGTACGTAGTATTATAATTTTAAGTAGTATTTGTGATAGTATAGTCGTCAACATAACCTCTTCCTTTATAATATTTTTTTCAGTCTTACCAAGTTTTTACCCTGAAATGTAAAGCAAACCAGAAGATAAATCGCTTTATCTTTATTGGGTATAATTTCATTTGTATGTATTACAAAAATACTGGACATTAATATACCTACAAAATATGCAGGAATAGTATTTTGGAGTCTTTTAAATGTTACAATTATGCATTTTAAGAATTCGGTGGAGCCGAATGAATTAACTTTCATTCAAGAATCATAATTTATAAAAAACAAATATGTTAACCCTAAGATCCTACTCGTATCTTGTGCCTTAAAACTCGGAAGTGGTCATTTTTTAAACACTACAAGTAGCCCTTGACGGCTATCTCACCTGGTAAGTGATGATGCTGTCTAGGATGGTAACGGGCTAGCCTGTTAGGAGTATGATAAGCCCACGCTCCTAATTGGATTCTACGCGACATCGTGCCGGAACACTAAACAGCTTGGCGACACGTCTTTGTCGGTGGGGTGATAACTAACCACGGCCAAAGCCTCCCACCAGACCAGACTCGAGCCGGGAATCAAACCCAGGACCTACAACTTTATAATGCGACAGCGCGCGCACTGCGCTACGGAGGTTGCCAAAAAAATCATGACAAAAGATAAATAAGTTGGTCACCCTAAGAATGAGAAGGTTGTAGAATATCTAAAGACTACACTGGATAGAATACCTATCTGTTTTTATCTATCCGGAGACACAGAGTGTCCTGATTTCCCCCGGGACTGCATTGAGAGTTATCAATACACCGATATTGTTCCTCATCTTCCAGTTACATGACAAAAATCCGCAGCACAAAAGTACGACCAACAGGTTCCCTTTTATGTGCTGCTGAATGACATGTTGCATCGTTAGGGACAGATTCTTGACAATCGTGTTCGTGACAGTCAATTATACGGAAGGTCAATAGTTGAAGAAGAGTCTAAAATACGAAATACGATGGAATTTTAAATTCTGGGTATTATCAGGAACATCATAGTATTGTCATAATTTATTTACTCAACCGAATCACTACATGCTAACTCCCCTTAACATTACCTCAACAAATAACAACAAGTGCGCTATAAACAATAACACAAAATTATTTTTGAAACAATACATACATACATACATGATAATTAACATTAAACGTTATCAATTTAAACATGACGGCAATCAGAGAGCAGCGCCATCTAGTTTTGGAGTCATATACGACAGACAAGAGAATGGCCTCTCATTACGCAACACTAAGTGACGTATGCAGGTTTTTATAAGATACACCGGCGCGGGACGGCGCTTTGCATTCATTGCATTCGGTCGGTTCGGATCGGTGACGAGTCGCGGTAGTGCATAGTCGTACTTGGTGGAGCGTATAGTCTGCTCCTTATAAATTACCATACTTATAATTGTAATTCTGTTCTACCAAGAGTATCTGGACTCTTTGCCCGAAACTACCCACGTCTACCTAAATTACCGACGAAGACACGCCCCCGCCCCGTAGTCATCCTATAAACAGATTTTAAAAAATACAATAAGCTGATTAAAATCCTAAAGTTATTAAATTTAGGGTTGTAATTGCAATTGTAACTAGATTTAGCAATAACATAAACACGACGAACAAAATATAATGGTAACAAACGTAACTAATAATAATTAAACGTGATAATTACGAATGGTCAAGATGTATTATGTCAACGTCGTTAGTTGATTTTATTTAATACTTTTGGAATTGTTTCAATCATTATGGTAATTTACTATATTAAAAAAAACATTTTTAAATTTATAGTTAACGTACTTGAGAAGAAGGAAAGATATAGTTATTATCTAAAAGCTAGCCTCCCCTCCAATATTACCTACAACTATGTAGGCGGTACTCATACATGTCCCCACTGTCCAAACATATTTCGTGCTTAAATATTGTTGTAAATAAATCACATGAGCGAATCGACCCTGTTGCCGTAAACGACAATGTAATGACTTGAAACCTAAACTGGATTAAAAAAATATGATTTATTGTGATTAAATTATTGTTCTTGTTAAAGTTTTGAACCAAGTAATGTTAGCTCGTAATTCCGAATGCTTGCTTTAGAACTGCGAAAGTTTTGTCTCTATCGTTCCTCGCTAACTTCATTCACAAATAATAGAACAGAAAATAAGGTCAAATGTGTAGATTCATTATTCCGTTTCCCTCCGAAGTTACATTGTGTCAATACTTGAAAACGGGTTTATCTACTTCGGCACTGAAAATTGCCAATTATGAAATTCAAAGCAATTCCGAAATGCCACCAATTTTGACACTAATTGATTTATCGAAGTACGATTCTTCGTGAACTAAACAATGAATACAATCAGTACTAATACGAGTATACGCCATAAACATCGACTGAATCAGATCTATAGCCACCGTAAGCCATTAAAAATATATATTTAACTATAACGAAAGACTTGGTTTGTGTGGAATGAGTCAAAATATTAGTTTGGCACTTATTTTTTTGTTAAAATGATTGCATCATCAGTATAATTGCACAAATTTTGTGATGGTCTGGCGATATACGTTATTGGACGCAAATTTAAAAATTATGTAACGGTGTAAATCTAGAATAATCATCTACTCTTATGAAGCGTTTATACATATTTTTCCATTACTTACATACAAAATTTGTGGGATTGATCGGGATAGCAAAATTCGTTAACCAAAAATTAAGCTACGAAGGTCCCAGATCTAATAGCAAGCCCACAAAAGCCTTAGCTGGGTCTCGCACCCATTTAAGTCAACGTTGCTTAATCCCACAGATTTTTTTTAAAACTTTATTATCGAACCTTGCATTGCATTTCCTTTGTCTTTGTTAGATATTTGTTTGTATAGAGATTCGCATTTCTATAAAGTCAATGCTGTCAAGATCATAATAGGAACATTTCGACACCTAAGAATAGACATATCTATTATTATAAGTACAAACTGGATAAGTAGATAAGATGAGCCCTTACATATAGCATGCTATACCGTTGTGCCACAGAACGGCTGTGATTGTGTGAAATCCTAGACACAATACATTATTGGGTTTCTAAGGGATCGAACCTACCTTATGGCGCTCCACATAGGTAAGGTAAACCATCTTGAAGAAACCTGAGTGTTCTCTAAAAACTTTTCAAAAGTCAA
This sequence comes from Lasiommata megera, assembly GCA_928268935.1. Lineage (NCBI taxonomy): Eukaryota > Metazoa > Arthropoda > Insecta > Lepidoptera > Nymphalidae > Lasiommata > Lasiommata megera. The sequence continues at coordinate 651,343 of OV743321.1, read as the reverse complement.
CGTCTACCAGTCCGCCTTTGGCCAACGTGGTGGTTGGCTAAAGCCGGACGACCGACCGCCTTATAGTGACAGGTAATGGGTTGATGATGATGGCTCAAAATCAAGTATGGACGGACTGAAATCAACGGGCCTATTGCAAAGGGTCCAAAGGTCAACTCTAATTGATACTAAAATGTAGCGGGCGGGCTCTATCACTAATAACTTTACCAAAGAACATGAATCTTGGCACAGAATTATGGACTTTATGCCTCTGGCATAAGCACTTTAATCATAAAAACGTACTATTTTTTCTCGAATGATTTTGCGGTAGGAAATTGGCGTAACAAATTACATACTTATTTTCTCAGAGCAATTTGGGCTTACTTTTCCACCACACGCGGTACTTTGTCTGCGGGTTCACTCTTATAAGTTAAACTATGGGAATTGCCCTGACTTTTCCTGGGTTTTATTAGTTGTTTATTGTATGCGATTAGTTAAACTTTGCCCTCTACAGCATGTTATTTGGACATGGATTTTACTTAAAAGGGATACTCGCTTAACTCGGCAAGTGACTTTTCTAGCGTGCGGAATAAGAAAATATGAAAAGGATCAAAATCATTTAACAAAAGAGAAAACAACTGATAAACTAAAAACCGCTGGCACAACTACACACAATTTAATGCCAAATTGAATAAACACTAATAACTTTAAAACCAATTTTACATAATTAATTGAAGCTGTTTTTTCTTATCTTACCATCTGAGCAAATATAAATACCACATTTCGATTCAAAAGATTAAATATGAATAATTATTCAGTATAAAGGCATCACTTACCCATTAAAAAGTTAATTTCAATTGAATATTCAACTCTAGCTGTGGTCAGCCATATTCTTTTTGAGGTAGGTACTGGTTTCACTCTACTAATTCCAGATTGCCTCTCTAAAATCATATTCAGAATTTTCGTTTGAGCTAACACGCTCAAAGTAAATGCAAAACTCTATGTTAATAACACTCCTAATATTCCCCTTGCTAAGGTTTCTTTGATAGTGTAGCGTTAGCAAAAAACATACGAGTACATGTACAAGAAATACTCGCCGTTCCCAATAGAATCGATCCAGCGATCGAAATAAATAAAGTTTACAAAAATAAAAAAATTGTTGAATGCAATATAAAAATAATAAAATAAAAAAATGCGTGGCTCTAATTATATACTGATGTTTTTTAGAAGTAGAAAATAAACAATGTTTACACAGATTTTACGACAGAAATAATTTAAAGAGTATTGTATAATTTATAACCAACGCTATTTAGTTAACAAAATATTTACATAAATAAATCACAAGGTACAATAAAACGACTTTTTTGATTGACTCGAATTATTTATACAACTTTTTGCTATACATAAGTATATAACATAATTGAAAATAACAAAAGAAACAGCAACTGGCAACCTTATCACTTATAGTGACTTTTTGTGTTTTTTAAAAAAAATTGCAGAATGCATTTTTTTTTAAACAAATATAAAAAGCAAACAGTATAATGTCAAATGAGATATTTTCTGATAGTTTTTGCTGACCGTACGCGTACATTTATTTAGGCGTCTTGTATGAATATTCAAGGCTGGACCTTTCCGCGGCTGTACGAGATGTGAGAGTAGTTTAAAAGATATGGAGGAGAAGAATTACAAATTCAAACGGCTCTTGTAAGAGCTTTAACCTTGAGAGAATAGTGCATTTAGTATTTTTCATAACGTTTACATTGTATAAGATAGAATGAATTCAATAATCGCGACCCAGGGTTAAAATGAATCGGTACCGAATCTAAATCAATGCGACAACAAATAATCAACAGTATTAGAAATGTCAAAGTTTGCATTAATATATGACTATATAATATACTTACTATATTAGCTTTCAGGCTAGGTGCAAAAATACAAGATACATTGTTGTGAATATATTGCGTACATTATACTTCCATTTCGGTCATTCTTTTTTCAAATTCAAAATTCAAAATAATCTTTATTCAAATAGTCCTTAAAAAGGCACTTTTGACGCGTCAATAATTTACACAGTAGTTATTTCATGGTGATAACTATATTCGTCAACTTAAAACTAAAGCTATGAGGGTTCCAAACGCGCCCCGGTCTAAGAAGAAGCCCACAACAAACTTAGCCGGGGTTTTTCTTTTTTTTCGTTATCACCATCTCACATAATGAATAAAATTAATAATAAACTATAGTACCTATGGAGATAGAGCAATTCACACCCAAACTATTTTATCGTTTATATAATCCTTAATATCGTAATATGATTTTTCTACAAGCTTTCGTTTTATAAAAACTTTGAACTTATTGGTAATTTATTATAGAACAAAATACAATTTCCTTTGAATGAGTTACTAATTTTGTGCAACCTACTAAACGGTACTACAAGTTTACTTTTACTTCTGATGTTCAGTGCGTTACAGTCCATTTTTTTCTTGAATTTATCAATATTTTTATGAACATACATTAAATTTTCATATATATATTGGCTATGCACTGTCATTATTTTATAATCTTTAAATTTATCTCTTAATAACTCTCTGGGACCTAATTTATATATCGCACGAACAGCCCTCTTCTGCATAACGAATATAGTGTCAATATCAGCAGCATTACCCCATAATAAAATACCATATGACATAATGCTGTGAAAGTAGCTAAAATATTTTAAAATATTTTAGGTTCTTTCATATATTTTGGCATGTTCGCAACGAACTAATTTCAATGAATAGTTGGTTTTTCATTATTTAAAGTGAATATCGCCGCTTGAGACCATCTCAAGCTCATAAAGAAATGAATGTGAAAAACTTGAAATCGTAGTTTAATAAGGCATCACCTTTAATGCTGGTGCCATCATTTGGAAGCCTATGATATAAATGATCCGTGAAACTGATGACAGGAAACGCCCACCACATATCATCTTATCCTAACATCTTGTTGGGAAAATGCTCTTACATACGATAGAAGGAATAGACCGGAACCGATGTCAAGATTATCACTGATCATCATTTAAAACCATCGGGCTAAACGAGCTCTTACATCCAATTTCCCACCTATTATCCTATTACTGCAAGTTTCAAGACAGAAAACTCGTACTTAACAGCAACTTGCTTGAAATGGTACCAGACCCTAAAACCCGACTCGCTTAAATTTACTTTGATCAGTTGTTCAACAACATGCCATGCTATGCCAACCACTTGGCCAAAGGGGCATTTACATAGATTGATGCAACGTTTGTTTTTGTTGAGCTGTTTCGGATAATTTTTAGGAGTTCTTAATGTGAGGGTATATAAGTTAACAAGGTCCCCTTGATCTGTTGTTCAACAACATGCCATGCCATGCCAACCACTTGGCCAAAGAGGCATTTACATAGATAAAGGTTCCGTTAGTTTTTGTTGAGCTGTTGTGCATAATTTTTAGGAGTTGTTATTGTGGGGGTATATAACTTAACAAGGTCCCCTCAAGTTTAAATTGTATTTTACTATGAATGACGCTCGTAGCAGGCAACTAACTAATATTTTCTCTTCATTAGCTCTGCGCATCGAGCTTCACAACCTAGAAGAGGACATTCGATGCAAAATGTTTTGACACTTCATTTGTTCACCCTCAAAATATACATCGAGTATAAATTTGTATTCATACTAGAGTTTGAAGAGTTCGAATAACAACAGACAGCATCCCAAACCTCTTGAATCTATATCTTAACGCTTACTACAGACTAATTTAACAATATTCTCGTGTACCAAAATCCTTAATAGTCTATTTTGCAGGTGATAAATTTATTTATTTATTTATTCTTTATTTGTACACCACAACAAAAATAGAAATAACAAGAAAACAAAATAAAGAAGAAGCAGGATACAAAAGGCGGCCTTATCGCTTAGTAGCGATCTCTGCCAGGCAACCTTAGGCAACCTTAAATCAAGAATGCAGTCGTAATATATACACACCTTGATCTGAAATTTATTGTGGCCATTTGGGCCGGTATTTCGACAAGATAAGAAAGTTGTCACCTCTGTTGCGAACGAGGCAAAGAGGGCATTACTTTTTTCTGCTCCTATTTCGTTTCTCATAACGTACTTTTACGATCTTTTTAGTTAAGTTTTGCTTAATTAAGACGGCTAATGAAGTTCTTACCTGGAGTTTTATATCCTTAAGAAAACTTTGCAGTGCATTTGATTTGCACCAGTTTGTTATAATTTAATTCCGAATATTAAATAAGGGATCAAATTTTCCTCCAATCCTTGAACTTTTACAAAACTTGAATAAAGTAAGCTCACTATAAAGAATCGTAACAAGCCTTATTAATATTTTATCGCTGGGCTCAAGACTTCTCGCTTATAATAGGGCACTGGTGCTGAATTGTGACGCCTTGATCGTGATTATTATCAATGGGCCAGAGGGTCAAGGGTTAGGGTCATTCAACAAAAATAACTTCTACTTAGCAAGTTCTACAAAGTTAGTGCTTGTTCAATTTAATGTATCAGGGAATCGAAATGTTGATTAGGAACTGTGTGTTGGAGGTGTCTATTAACTATTTAAAAATCCAATATATATATATATACTGTAGTTTTTATGTACTACTTAAATAATATGAAAAGAAAAAAAGGCATAAAATATACATGTTGTGATGAGATCTGGAGACAGGTAAAAAATTAAAAGTGTGACTTTTTATTAATATTACTGGATGTTTCTCAAGTTTAAGAGTTCAAAAGAAATGTATTCACTTGCTAAGGAGCTATTATTTATTTTATTACTATTTATGAAAAATGGAACTAGATAAACTTATGTACTAGAACTAGATAAAAGCAACGCAATGAAAGCATCAATTCACGCCCTTTTTATCATTTACGTAATCCATAAAGGATCTACTATAATAGGATTTTTCTATCAGCTTACTTTCAAAATAAACTTATTAGGAAGAAGCAAGCTTTGGATTAACTCAATAATTATTACTTTATAATACAATAGAGCATTTATTCTTATTTACAATGAATAAATAAAAGAGAAAATTGACTGAAAGACTAATCTATTAACACCAAGTTCAAACACTGGACGTAACGGGCTGAAATTTAACTTTAAGGTTATATTATATATATGGAATATATACGTATAGACAATATTTTTGTACATTCAAAATTAGAAGTGTATATTTTTTATGAAAGTCGTTAGTTTTTTTGTTAGAACCACGATGAAATTGAAAGCTCGTACAATATAAATTATTGTTTCTTCTTCTTGCCACTATCCCAATCTGTGTGGTCAGCATGCCGCGGTCCTGATATCGGACGTCTCACCTTTTTTCACGTAGATATATTTGTTCCTCTTGATTCTTCGCGATATTTCGCTGCTTACTAGATAGTAAAAGCATGACCAAGTCGACATTTGCGATGCAGATTGTGTTTTGCATTCGCGAGCAGAGGAAATGAGAAGCCCGCGCAATTGTGATAAGAATAAAGTAGATAATTCTCGAATGCAAAGTATGAAAAACATATTTAATATATAGCTGCTGACCGCGACTTTATTCGAATGTAATTTTTTTTGTGTATGCGAAAAAGCTTATGTCTGATACTGTAGCTTGCCATTGGTAAAATAATAATTTTGTCTGGTGGGAGGCTTCGGCCGTGGCTAGTTACCACCCTACCGACAACGACGTGTCGCTAAGCGATTTAGCGTTCCGGCACGATGTCGCGTAGAAACCAATTAGGAGTTTGGGTTTACCATGCCCCTAACAGGTCACCCCGCTACCATCTAAGATTGCGTCATCACTGAGACTGCCGTCAAGGGCTTACTTGTAGTGGATAAAAAAAAAATTAAAATCGGTTTAGTCATTTGGGCGTGAAAGCGTAACAAACAAACTTGCATTCGCTATTATAATATTAAGATAGACAGACAGATAGATGGATAAAGTCTTTATAGCACATTACATAACTTAGATTCTTCAACAAACAAATAACAAACATAATGCGCAAAGGAGGTCTTATCGCTTAAAGCGATCTCCTCCAGACGACCTTAGTTTAGGATTAACAAAGACAAGTTTGCTTGACAACTTGGTCAATATATGTGATGTATTTTGTTAAGAATTACCAAATTTTTTCAGGCATGTACGTGCCTCTTGCACGCTTCAGAAATTAGATCTTTAAGAAACAATCACATTTTTGCTTTGAGATATGCAATTCACACAAAACCAGATGTTTTTTTTGTTGGTTTGATTGTATCAATAAAAAAAAAATCCAAATAATCATTTAACGCACATTCAATGCGTCAACTTACATAGTGAGTTGATACTAATAACTATATTCGTCAACTTAAAACTATAGCTATAAGGGTTCCAAACGCGCCCCGGTCTATAAAGAAGCCCACAACAAACATAGCTATAAGCATTCTTTGATATTGCCATCTCACATTGTCACTTAAATCTATTTAAGAGAAATCTTATTAGAGCAATAGTCCATACCCAAGTTTGTTTATCATTTAAATAATCCTTTCCACTATAATGGGACTTTTCTAGGTCACGTTTAATATAAGCCCTTAATTAATTATTCAGAATATTAAGAGTGAGAGCTATTAGTTAGGGCACGAAACTGGATGTTAGAGTTATTTACACGAGTGTGAAAGGGAAATGAATGAATTTCAATTACTTACTATTGTATGACCAACCCTTTTGAATAGTAATGCGAGCTCTTGAATTTGTTGAATATATTTTTTAAAACGTCTACTTAGATTGATTATTACGTTATGGTACTCCTGATCACGCTTTTGGATCCCAATTTTCATTTATTGCATTCAATCTTTAGTGCTATCTAGTAGAAAACAAATCTGCAGCATCAGTTTACTATCAGCGTATTATATAAGTTACAAGTGAAGCTATAAACGAAATCTGATGCTCTTTATTTTTGTTTTCTACATTTCATCATCATCATTATATGCCAACATTTATCCACTGCATTTAATGAAGATAAAACGGAAATACTTACTAAAATATTAATTAGTACATCGATCCAGGAAATAAATTAAAAAATGTTCAACGTTAAAATATTCGGGACCGGTCGGATTCGTGGACGGGAAGGTCTGAAAGCGGTCCTATTGTGATGTGATCAAAGCCGTAATTAAACCGAATCCCCTCAAGTGACCCCTGGCTTTATAATCAAAGAAAATTTTGGTCGTCAAGGACTTAAATAGAAAAGAAGGTTGGGAAGGAACAAAAAGTATATAAATAGTCAACCTTTAAAATGATTATTGGACTAAACATACGTAAATACTCATAAGTATCCACGATTATATTCATTCTTTTAATGACGCGCTGTAGTGTATTTGTATCATTTTGTAATTAAAAAAAAAAAAAATCTAACTACGATCAAACCTAGATTAAATGTGGTGTCATTTGTCCGTGAATATTCACTCACGAAATTATAGCTTATTTTTGAATTATTGTGATGAAAGGACTGAATGATGATTATTGATTTCATTATTGAATGAGTCGTTTTGACGAAAAAACAGGTAGATATTAGTATCTCTGGTAAAAATTGTTTATTACCTATGGAATCCGTTGAGACGTTTGTGTAACTGATCACAGACGATTTTTTTTTTTTTTTTTTAATTTGGTAATCTTAACAAATTACAATTCTTATAATTAAATCTTAACTTAGTTACATATTCTATATCTAATTGTAATTCTAACTGACTGCACAGCATGACAAAAGCTTAATACAACCAATTACACAAAAACAAATCCAAAGTTAGGTGTAATACTGTATACTAAATTAATCCCATCACACTCAAACAAAACTTCCTATAGTGACCGTTAAAGATATCAATTTTGGAGTCTTTACTGATAATCTCATTGTACAAACGACACATTCTTACAATGGGATAGTAGTACGAAGTATTGTTTTTACAAACCTCAATGATAAATGTCTTGGGCTTGCGGCATACTTATCTTGTGTTAATGTTTATTTGAGATAGTAAAGTGGGGGAGTCTAAGTTCGAATGCAGTTTTTTATGAAGGGTAATTAAGTCTTGCCGTTGACGGCGAATATGGAGCGGAGCCATATTATAAGGTGGATTGGTTTATAAGCAGGTGGAAACTCGGGAGCATTGAAAGCATTAATAAAAAATAAAAACTGACAAGAGTGAAACATTTTGTTTGTATTCTTTTTGGAGGGATGTTTAACTAATATTAAAAAATATTAAATTTATTTTTTGGGTTGGTGCACGACCTATACTTATCGGTTTTCTATCCGGCCCTTGAAAAATTTAATAAGTCCAACTAGAGTGTAAGCATTTAAACTAATTTTGCTTAATGTGCATTATCATAAATTCAACCACACTTATATTTCACATCAACACAGACACGCTCATACACACACAGACGTAGCGCTATGCACCAACATACACACGAACATTAATTTATAATTAAATTTATTATTGGTATCATGATCAACCCATTATCGGCTCACTACAGAGCACGGGTCTCCTCTCAATATGAGAAGGATTCGGCCATAGTCCACCGGATTGGCAGACTTCATACGCCTTCGAGAACATTACGGAGTACTCTCAGGCATGCAGGTTTCTTCACAATGTTTGTTGTTCCTTCACCGTTGAAGCAAGTGATATTTAATTGCTTAAAAACGCATATAACACGGATAAGTTCTAGGTGCGTGCCCTGTCTATTAGCTGTGCTTTTACCCTACTGGTTACGACAGCGTAACCGGGCTGATTGGCGAGCTTCGGAAGGTAGCTGTGGGTATAAAAGAATGGGTATAAAATATAAAGTATAGGTTATTTATATCAAAGTCTCTAGGATAAATCCCGAAGCCGCCTAAATATTGAAAATCGGGAATATCGTTTTTAGGATTATGATATCACTAACTTGCTAATATTACACGGCTATTGGCGAAGTTGAGCTCCACAAGCCTCAGGGAAATCATTCCTCAAGCCACAGAAATGCACGACGTCGGGAATATCGCAACGAATGAGTCTCTCTTACCCGCCGGTTGCTGCAAGGCCAATCTAATAAGCGATCAAACTGAAACAGCCGTCAAAATTTACATGTCTACAATTTTACTAAATTTCAGTTTAATTGTTTACATGACAATTTTGTTCAGTTCGGAACTTCTAAAATCATGGCAATGACGCTGTGATGTGATGACACTTTATTGGCTAAATACGTTGCTTTGGACAGTCAGAAATGCAGTGTTACAATCATCATGACATCATGATCAACCCATTGCTGGCTCACTACAGAGCACGGGTCTCCTCCCAATATAGAAGGGTTTGGCCATAGTCCACCACGCTGGCCATATGCAGATTGGTAGACTTCACACGCCTTTGAGAATATTATGAACTCTCAGGCTTGCAGGTTTCCTCACGATGTTTTCCTTCACCGTTGAAGCAAGTGATATTTTAATTGCTTAAAACGCACATAAGTTTAAAAAGTTAGAGGTGCGTACCCGGATTCGAACCCCCAACCTCTGACTAGGAGGCGGACGCCCTAACCACTAGGCTATCACAGCTTTACATTAGAGTTACAATAAATATGATTATTACAATGTAATAGTCACAGGTTCACTTCACAGCTAGGCCCGCAAAGATGAATGTAAAGATTTAAAAACCTTAACAGGAACCTTTCACTGACATGTCAATCAGAAGTATAATAACAGAGATTATGTGTAAGAAGCGGTGATAGCCTAGTGGTTAGGGGGTCAGCCTCCTAATCAGAGGCCAGCGGTTGGAATCCGGGCACGCACCTCTAACTTTTCCAAGTTATGTGCGTTTAAAAAAAAATTAAAATATCACTTGCTTCAACGGTGAAGGAAAACATCGTGAGGAAACCTGCACGCCTGAGAGTTCTCCATAATGTTCTCAAAGTCGTGTGAAGTCTGCCAATCCGCCAACAAGGCCAGCGTGGTGGACTATGGCCAAACCCTTCTCATATTGAGAGGAGACCCGTGCTCTGTAGTGAGCTGGTAATGGGTTGATCATGATGATGATGATGATGTGTAAAGTTAAGCATTGAAATAAGAATAAGTTCTGCGGATGACCCATTCATATGTGAAGTCTAACCAATAACAACTAAAAAAAGTAAATTCACAGTTTATTTTTATCTATCAAAACTAATCATATTCTTAGGAAAAGGTTATTTAGACATGTGAAATCAGCGTTGATCGACGATTAGTTGGCTAATTCGGTGAGTTGATCGACAGTCAGGGTCCCGGAAACTGGGGGTTAAACTACTTGACTTTGATCCTACTTAACCTGCTCTTAGAAACCTAACCTAAGAACTGTGTAATCTTAATATAGGAGTCACATTGTGCAAAGTTGTTCTTACACAATATTTTTAAATTAATAAGACACGTCAAAAATATTGCTTTAGACTACAACTTAATCTATGAAAAATGTCATAGTTATGTCGCATTACGTCAAAGAGAGGTACTATACTTTTCCGGGTAGACGCAATGCATACGTACTGCAATATTCTGAAATTATAGTTTTTTGTGATGAAAAAATTTCATTACATACTATCACTACAAGTTAGCTCTTGACGGCAATCTCTGATGGTAAGTAATAATGCAATCTAAGATGGTAGTGGGCTAACCTGTTAGGAGTATGGTAAACCCACACTCACAATTGTTTTCTAGGCGACGTCGTGCCAGAACGCTAAATCGCTTGGCGACAAATCTTTGTCGGTAAGCTAAGGGTAACTAGCCAGGGCCCACCAGACCAGACTCTAGCCGGGAATCGAACCCAGGACCTCGGACTTTAAAAATGCGAAGGCGCGCGCGCTGTGCCACGGAGGTCGTCAAATAAACAAACAAGGGACACAGGTTTAAGCCTGCAAGAGAATGACTGATTCTATAACAACGTCATATACTTCGAAAGTTTAGTTATAAAAAGGTTTCGGGTACACACCAATAGCTTAAATAATTGTTATACCCTTGTTTTCAAAATTTCATGCAATGCTTGGTATTTTGTAAAACACTAGGCTGGTAATGTCCGATCTTAAGTTATCGTGAATACGTATTGTTACCAAAATATGAGCTCAATTTTGTGATAATCCTCCCAAATTGCTTCAGCAGATGTATACCACATACTGACGAGATATTGGGGCTCAGACAAACAAAGTTTACGTGATCGTAAAGGGTAGGCCTTAGATTAATGGTGGTAAGATTATTAGTTTAATCTTTGACGATAAGGCGATTGGTGGAGCTGTAATAAACTTATACGGCGCATACATTTATAAGTAAGAGGTTCCCCGCGACTTTGCCTACTCACAACTTCTGTGGGGCAAACGCGATCCTCAGATCACTCTCATCTAAACCCATCTCCAGTTCGGTTTTTGTGTTTTTTTTTTTCTAAAACTTAACATTTTACTATCTCACAGAAATAGGAAGAAATTTATTTCCGCCATTATTTGATAGAAATAAGACATGGTCAGTATTATAAGAAAGTTGTTTCTATCTACCTTGTACAGCGGTGTTTCGTCTGTTATTTTCCTGTGTACATCGGTATGTTTTGTGATTTCTCCAGAGATAGTGTAGGTAAAGAGAGGTAAGAGATATTGTCATATCACCGATGTTATTTTATATACATTTCGTTGTTCTCGTTGCAGTTCAAGTGAATGGCTCTGTTTTGTTTTGCTAAGCATGAGGCATTTGTTCATATTACCGACGATATTAATAATTAAACTTTTAATAACCATTCGTTCAAAAGGTTACTGTCCACGTATCACGAAATTTAGACCAATCAATGCGATTAGTTTTGAATTCAAGTGGTGTATAAAACGAACGTAATCTATACTAAATTTAACTGTTATATTCATTGATAGTTGACTAATAATAAATTAGAAGGGTTCGTTTGAACACACAAATGGCTTACACGTCCAGTTAAATCTGTTGTTTTTTTAAAATTGAAATACGAAGGTTATAATATAGGGCAGGCATATAATGTAGCGCAGGGCTTTGCTAGTAAGCTACTACATCTGAAAATTTGCCGGCAGTGTATAAGATTTAAGTTAAAATGTAAATAAAATAGCTTTAAATCAAACTCTTTCCACGATCGAAGGCATTGATATCACTATTGCCTTAAAGTTCCTTTCTCCAATTTTCCGCTATGCTTCGATACCAACAGTCCTATTTCATAACAAACAGCCTTATTTACAACGCTGACGCAGCGACGAAATTTATGACGTTTCAAGGGCATGTTGCATAAAAACCACCAACTTTCTTTTGTGCTATCCTGATAAGTATAAACTCGATTAGATCTGTAATATATAATGTAAGATAATCTATTAGTTAAAATAATAATTAGTTGTATCTTTCTAGATACAACGTGTAAGCACGCAAGATTGCATCGAGCTCCATACGTACGAGTACTTAAAATAGCTACTGTGTCTAGAAAATTAATAATGAATCTTTAATGTAAGCACTGAAGTTATTTTAAAAACAGACAAATTTAATTCAATAATAAACTAAAATTTGATCTTATCTATTTTGATTCAATGCAGCTGTCGTTGGACTGGACGCAATAACGATCATCATCATCATCATTTCATAGACGTCCACTGCTGGACATAGGTCTTTTGTAGGGAGTTCCAATGGCCACGATCTTGGGCCGCTTGTATCCAGCGGCTCCCTGCGACTCGTTTGATGTCGTCTGTCCACCTTGTTGGGGGTCGACCAACGCTACGTTTACCGGTGCGGGGTCGCCATTCGAGCACCTTGGGACCCCAACGTCCATCGGTTCTCCAAGCTGTGTGCCCCGCCCATTGCCACTTCAACTTCGCAACTCGCTGAGCTATGTCGGTAACAATAACGATAAACAATTTAAATCAACGGTGAACTCATCTAAGACAAAGTTATAGTTTTACAGAATATGCCGGTGTCTCACAATTGAAACGCCTTCAAAATTCAAATAAGCCGCAGTAAAATAGGTTCTTTATTAAATCCGGATCCTTTTATCAAATGCCCATTGTAAGTTCAGTATTTTACAGGACAGTTTTGGCTGAATGCCTACAGGCCTTTGTTGATGAAAAATAATGATATCGCCGGAGTGAGCGGCTCCGCCTCACAATAGTAGAAAGGAGGCTAGCAAATTAAATGACAAATGTTATAAAGGTGATTTGCTTAATTACAAGAAAATTTATTTTATATTGGAAGTATTTGACGATTTCTCGCTCGAATCCTGTCTTACGGCCTTATATTAACTTGGCAATATACCGCCAAGAGATAAGCGTTCTGATCTGAGGCCAAGTAGAAACTGATTAGGAGGACGTTTCAGCCGGCAACTCACCGGAGACTCCTCTGGGGCTATAGATGTTCCAGTAATACCACAACATCAGGTGACCCGTCGGCTCGTATGCTCGGTTTGACGACCTCCGTGACGCAGTGCGTGCGCTGTCGCATCATAAAGTGGGAGGTCTTGGGTTCGATTCCCGGCTCGAATCTGGTCTGGTAGGAGTCTTCGGCTGTGGCTAGCCCCCCTACCGACAAACACGTATCGCCAAGCGATTTAGCGTTCCGGCACAATGTCCAACCAATTAGGAATTAATTTAAAATTAGAAACCAACTAAGAGCGTGGGTTTACCATACTCCATAGACCACTACCATCTTAGACAGCATCATCGCTTACCATCAGGTGAGATAGCCGTCAAGGGCTAACTTGTATTGTATAAAAAAAAGTCTTAAAAACGCTGCGTTTGCAGTGTCACAATCGCTATACTCTTAGGACGGTGGACGACGAATGTCACTTGTTAAGCTTGTTGGTAACTCTGGATGGGTGTGACCTCTCCGATCGAAGCTCTCTCCATTACCTGATTCTGGCTTCTAAACTCGCTTAAGCTTTACCTGGCGAATTGAAGTTAAAACGCAAGATACCCGACGTGACGGTATGTGAAGTGGGCATCTTATAATAAAGGTCTAAGCATATTTGCGTTACGAGCAGGAATATTTAGCATAATGGCCCGTGCAAATACTGCAGGATACATTCCGGACCTTCGAAGGGATCACTTGCTAAGCAAATATGTAAAACTTGTCGACGTTATTTTTAAAGGCCTCGCAAACTAGTACCTTGTGATCGGCCGATAGAAATCCTTTGTAGGTCCATAAAGGATTCCTTAAATACGAGGTCGTATTTAATCGTATGTAATAGTAAAATTTATATATTTTTTCTCTGTCTGTCACTCTCTCTTATAGAAAGCAAGCCAGATATTTTCATTTCTATTTCGCATTGAACAGTGTGGTGTCGCGACGATTATTTTTGTTGTGTGTATACAGGTTTTTTGTAAATAATAAATAATAAATAATAAAAAATAATAATAATGAATCCTGACAGTGTTTCTGCACACGTTCCGGATATTGCTGATGGAGTACAAAATTGAGCCTACTGATTAAGTTTATATAACATTATATTTGTTAACAATAAAAAAAAAATATTATAACTTAAATAAAATAAAATTTTATTACAATTCCTTCACTAATTAATCGAAAGGAACTTCGTTCCATCCGGGTGTCGCTTGGCACCTCTCAAGTTTTTTTTTATTAAATTTGATCCTACTCTCTTAAATTCTGAGTTTTGACTTGCAAAATGCACTTTGCAACTATACTATAGGAAATATGCATTTTTCTGTTATTATTGCAAAAAAATACAACAGTGTTGCTGCGTGAAAGAAGAAGCAAATAAACACATACACTTAAATTTAAGTAAGGATTACTTTGTTGTACATTTATTGATTCTCGAATCAGCAACTCGCAGTATAATTTCTCGCAGTTTGACGACTGTGCCGAGAGGCAGAAAAGTATCTTTGGTCAGTAAAAAGCAAATTTTTTCTCCTCAAAGCCACAATTCACAAAAGACTTGTTCTGTAGATGTTTAAAACTTGCGAAAGTTATTTGTGCGTTGAAGAAATATTGAGGGGATGAGAAAAATTCTTACGCCTTCTATTTTTCGTCGGTATTTTTAGGATTGAAACAAAAGCTCGTCGGGAAAAACATTTTTTTTATACACTACCAGTTAAACCTTGACGGCTATCTCATCTGGTGGTAAGGGATGATGCTGTCTAGGATGTTAGCGGGCTAACCTATTAGGAGCGATCAATTACCAATTGGTTTCTACGCGATATCGTGCCGTAACGCTAAATAGCTTGGCGACACGTCTTTGTCGGTGGGTGGTAATTAGCTACGGCCGAAGCTTCCCACCAGACCCGACTAGAGCCGGGAATCGAACCCAGGACCTCCAACTTTATAATGTGACAGCGTACGCACTGCGCCATGGAGGTCGTCAAAATAACCGGTTGTTGCTGCATTGCTATGGGGCAGAATAATAAATGCTATGCTACATATATAATAGACTTCCAGCCCACGACCTATTATTATCAAAATTTAAGTGAATACTAGATTACGTTGACTCTTGTTTCATAATTTTCCACACTACGTAATACGTATGCAACGACACAGTAATAACAGTGCGAGCGTGGAGTTAGGAAATGCTTCCCTTCACTACTTACGCCACAGAGTACATCGTCAAAACTTGTGGTATAATATGTATATATATGTAGTACCTACAGTTCAAAAACAATAGTAGAAATAACTTTTACAACCTCAGGCAGGTTGTAAAAGTTATTTCAACTATTGTTTTTGAAGTCTTTTTGCAGTGATCTTTTCACTGGGAAGTCTTATTTCGATCCCCAGCAGAGATAATTTGGCACATTGCTCTACCAAAAAAGATGTGGTGCCGAATTGTTCCGGTATGTAAAGATATGATTGGGACTATAGTTTTAATGTAACGGTTGCTGCAAGTGTGTGTGTATCATCATGGTCAACCCGTTCTCGGCTCACTACAGAGCACGGGTATCCTCTCAATATGAAAAGGGTTTGTCCATAGTCCACCACGTTGGCCATGTGCGGATTGGCAGACTTCACACGCCTTTGACATTATGTAGAACTCACAGGTTTCCTCACGATGTTTTCCTTCACCGCTGAAGCAAGTGATATTTTAAATGCTTAAAAAACGCACATAACTCCTAAAAGTTATAGGTGCGTGCCCGGGTTTGAACCCCCGACTTCTGATTATTAGGTTGACGTCCTAACCACTAGGCTATCACAGTTCAAGTGTGTGTGTATACTAAGCAATAATTATATATCAAGTGAGAATTATCCATATTTACTTACTAAAAGATGAAGAATCTGTTATTTACTTTTTAAACTATCAGACAGATTGGATTGTTTTTGTAGTTTATAGCACAAACGTTTTTTATAAAGGAGGTTATGGGCTATCTTACAGTCTGAATCTTCACGATACTGAAGTGAACAGTCAATGCACACGCTTCTACATCGAAATACAGTAAGTCGAAAATAATTTTAAAATTTCCTGTAAACTTTTCAATAAATTAAATAAGTATTAAACCCAAGAAAAATAATTTCTAGAAATAAATCAATTTAATTAAATATTTGGTATATATATGATACAAGATACAGTTATCAAAGGTTATCAAAGGGTATATATATTTACACACATAAGTGTATACTTATGTAACAGTTCAGATATATTCGCGGGGAATCACTAGTGAATGGTCGAATAATCGCTTTGCGCTCGACCGTGAAACGCTTAAACCTAGCTATCTAGTAGTTAGGGCCGATTTCAGTATCGGATTAGGCGCTGCCATGGATAGAGTTCATTTTTCAGTTAACGGTGAAAAGCATTCGGGTGTGTATTTTTTACTTAATTTATTTTTCAATCTTCAAGTTCTGCCTGATCGATCGATCCTTTATAAAGATAGACTCAGGCCCTCCGGCCAAGATCTCTAGAGCGAGCTTACCTTTACTACTAACTTAAGAAACTGTTAAAACAAGACATTCGATGATCTCTATGGCGCAGCTCGTGGCGTACTAAGTTGGATGTACGTGGTTCGATTACCTGCTAGAGTCTCAACTAGCTCATTTAACTAAAATATATCGCCAAGCGATTTACCATCCGATACGATATCGCAAAATAAATAAAGTTAACCTTAACAGTTGAGCCTGCATCTTCACTTATCACCAGGTGAAATTGCCTTTAAGGGCTAACCTGTTGTGGTATAAAAAAACGTTGTAAGGCATGTGGCCGCCACAAGTCTGTCTCGACTTAACACTAACTTAGGCTCAGCAAAGTCAGAGCACGCTCTATAACTCTCAGCCTTTGAATTAAAGACTCTCTTTCTTTCAGCGATTTCAAGCTTTTGCTTCACATTTAAATTGTAAAGGTGAAAGTTTATATGTCAGTGAGTTGTTCTAATGAGAGTATGTTTGATACTCCTTATGGCCGGAACTAAAAAAGAAATTTGACAAACATTTTGAACAGAGATAGATTATACCCCGAATCTAATTAACGAAAATGATTATACGAAACTTCCTCTGCGTGTATAATATAAACACTATATTAAATGTAGGATAATTGTATTTTCTAGGATATCTATTATTGCTTAATTTTATTGAGGCATGATCAGCGAAATAGGCTTGATAACATAACAGATATTCTTTATTCCTAATTCATTAATAAACAATTTGGAAAACATTTATCAATGTACGGACTATTTAAATTTTATTGAAGTGAAAACTTCTTTAGCGGCGTTGAGCACTTTTTCTGTAATGGGTATAAAATCTTAAACTCGCGTCAGGACACGTGACCTGATCGAAAAAGCGTAAGACGGATGGAGAGTAGACAGCTATCCCCTCTCTACGGCGCGGCGAAAATGTATGCCTGGGCCTACTGTTTCGTTTAGGCAGCGCAGGGCGCTTGCGCGAATGTTCGTGTATGTTACAGCGTGCCACGCGCATCCATGGATGGTGACAGCTGATGGCTCGACCGTCTGTGTAGTGATCACATTGTTGTGTATTCGTAAAATTCGTGAATGTAAAGTGCTTAAAATATGGAAATTGATATAGATAAACTTTTTAATGTAAAATAATTGTAATAGTTTTAAAGTGTTAAATTTTTAATGTAATATAAATTGTCATGTTTGTGTACGATAGCGCAATAAATGAATATTGTATTCTACCACATAAATGATAGTACTTTTATACTGATAAAGCAATTGGTGCAAAATTATTCCCTAACCATTCCAAAATATCAAACATGCTCAACGTTAATAATCAAGTTTTCACTTCTGCCGGCACTCCCGGAGTGCAACCCGTCTTTTTTTAGTTTATTAAACTTATTTCTTCTGTAATAAACAAAACTAACGACGCTGGTTATATGGAATCTATCTTTTCGTTCTTATATGTACCCTAACAAGTTCCGTGGATGGTGAAGTATTACGTGATATGTTTGAAGATGTTGGCCGTAATTTCTGATCAGACAAGAACATATTACTGGAACCCACTGCAACAGTATATAGTCACTCGTTTTCACTATACAAATTATATTTGATTCACGGGCAAGGAAAAAAGTAAAGTAAATCTCAAAAATTTATTTTATTAATTTTCGCTTGGTGACATGCCTTTGCCATTAGGGTTATTACTAGCCGAAGCTTTCTACTAGACTTGACTAGAGTCGGGATTCGAACCCGGGACTTCCCACTTTATATAACTACTATGCCTGCACTTCAGCCGTACCTAGTAGTAGTTATATAAAGTGGGAAGTCCCGGGTTCGATTCCTACGACTACTACGGCTGAAGTGCAGCCGTAGTAGTAGTTACATAAAGTAGGGAATAATATCGCTATAATGTGTTTATACAAAAATTTTGCCACTGTGACGTCCAAGGCTTCTAGGTATGCGGAAAAGAGACGGTAGACTTTTGTCCATATTTATTTTGAAACTGAAATCCAGAACCTCGTTATCCCTTGTTGAACATACTAACCACTAGACAACGAGGCAATTAGTTAAATTAAGCATTAAGGATCCATTTATTTCAAACGCGTTAAGTTTCTTGGTATATACTGATTAACTAATTATTATAACTACATTGCAGCATGAGACTGGACCGGACGCGAGGAAAATATCGTGCTCAATGAGCCATTTTAACTGTATTTTTTAATGTATTTATAATAACTATATATTAGTAATTGTTCGATATTATATAATATGAGTAATTGTTCCATATAATTTTTTATTTAATTGTCCATTACTGCATTACAGGTATTAATTGAATTATTTAGATTTAGATATAAGGTTAATTTTAATTATGCATGCTGTGATCATTTCAAGAAGGTCACTATCTAATGTTTATTCTTCTTTCTAGTTTTGGCCTTTATATTTTGATAGTGACCAGTTTAATGATCCAATAAAAATAAATTCAAATCAAATTCAAATTCAAATAATCTTTATTCAAATAGTCCTTTAAAAGGCGCTTTTGACACGTCAATAATTTACAAAGTAGTGATTTGATGGTGATAACTACATTCGTAAACTTAAAACTAAAGCTATGAGGGTTCCAAACGCACCCCGGTCTAAGAAGAAGCCCACAACAAACTTAGCCAGGTAAATTTTCTTTTTGTTATCACCATCTCACATGCCACTTAATTATATTAAGAGCTATCTTATTAGAGCAATATTTCACACCCAAATCCACCCAAATAAAATAAAAAATATACGCCTTACCAAAACATTTGATGAATACTGTGTCTGTGATAGTAAAACGGATAGTTTCCAAAGTTATTAGAACTTTTTATCATAAAAAAACAAACTAATATTGTCTGATTATGTTATTACTGAAATTAAATACTATTAATTCAAAGCAAGCCTAAAAAAATGGGTACGATGTTTTCTCTTATGTTTAGTACCTATTTATATTTGTTGTATACATTTCAATTGCGCGTGCGCAATAACCGGTAATTACTGACTGCTAATTGAACAGTTAATTATCATTGCACGCACATTGTTAATTTAGTCGATAGATTATTTATTGAACAATCTTGATACTCAAATGCAGGTTATAGGTTTTTTCCGCGATTTTTCCGAGTGACCGGTTAAATAAACGGAACCGAAACTATAACAACTTACACGGTGATAGCCTTTTTTTTATCTACTACAAATTAGCCCTTGACGGCAACCTCACCGGATTGTAAGGGATGATGCAGTCTGAGATGGTAGCGGGCTAACCTGTTAGGGGTATGGTAAACTAATTGGTTTCTGCACAACACCGTGCCGGAACGCTAAATCGCTTGGCGATACGTCTTTGTCGGTAGGGTGGTAACTAGCCACGGCCAAAGCCTCCCACCAGACATACAGCCTTGCGAAGCGCTGATAGCTTTGCGGTTGTGACTTCGGTTTTTCTCCCGGGCGTACCGACTTTGATCTCACGTGTACAACTTTCCGCTATATTATGCATCTTTAATTTAATTTAAGCAATTTTAAATGAAATTTCACTTGCTATATATTATAAAAGAAAACATCGTTAGAAATCTGCATGTTCTTAATAATGTTTACACGCCTTCCAATCTGAACTTGGCCCGAATGGTGACCAACAGGCAACCCTTCTCATGGTGAGTAGAGTTATTGAGGACCTGTTTTGCCCGGTAATATTTTGGTAAAGATATTGATGACAAGATGAAACGGTGATAGCCTAGTAAAGCGGTGATAGCCTAGTGGTTAGGACGAGTCCGCCTCCTAATCAGAGGTCAGGGGTTCAAACGCGAGCACGCACCAGTAACGTTTCGGAGTTATGTACGTTATTAAATAATTTAAATATCACTTGCTTCAACGTTGAAGGAAAACATCGCGAGGAAACCTGCACGCCTGAGCATTCTCCATAATGTTCTCAAAGGCGTGTGAAGCCTGCCAATCCGCACATGGCCAGCATTGCCGGCTCACTACAGAGCACGGGTCTCCTCTCCATATGAGCAGGGTTTGGCCATAGTCTACCACGCTGGCCATGTGTGAATTGGCAGACTTCAGACACCTTTGAGAACATTATGGAGGACTCACAGGCATGCAGGTTTCCTCACGATGTTTTCCTTCAACGTTGAAGCAAGTGATATTTTAATTATTTAAAAACGCACATAACTCCGAAAAGTTAGAGGTGTGTGCCCGGGTTTGAACCCCTGACCTCTGATTAGGAGGCGCACGCGTCCTAATCACAGCTACACACAGCTATTTCTATTAGAATAGGACTTTTTCTAATTGGTTCGTTGCAGTGTACACATCAGGTTCTTACTCAAAACTGGGGAACTAAGTTCAGGTCGTTGGTTTGAATGTTTTAATAAGTATGAAACCTTCCCTTTGGTTGGTAGTTGGCTGTGAAGTGAGGTCCACCACCACACTGCTGGAGTACCTCCGCGCTCACCTAGAGCTTCGCGGCACCAAATACAAATGTTTGGAAGCAGGATGCGGTTCATGCATCGTAAGTGCGGTCAAGTGCCACGGAGAAAAACCACAAGGTGTTAATTCGGTACGTATCGCTTCGTCTTTTCGGTCTTTTATGGAGAATCCAGTAATCCACTGCGTGGGGCTGAGTCTCACTAGGGTACATGCCATGTTCCTGGGTCGCTACCAGATAAAATTGTAGAAAGTATTTATATTGCTTGAGAACGTTTTAAACTCCTGTGTGAAAAGGTATGAGCATTTTTAGTCTGACTAATTAAACTTATTTGTGATAGTTTATTACTAAATAAATATAATTATCTCTCAAAGTATGCCGCTGTTTTATTATTATTATGCTGGTATTAATATATTTAACGTGCGTAGAGGTTCTAGTGTAAGATTTTGTGTGGTGTTATACAAATCTCTCGGTAGTCGGCGGAATATAGCAAATTATACTTGCTGTTTATTGTTTATTCTGGCCTTCCATATCGTATTGTATGGAGAAGATTAAGTAAATTAATTATTAATTGTATAAATGTATATGACTCATGACAAAGAAAGATACCATTCTAAATCTAGAGTTTGTGTTGTTTGCAGTGCATGGTCTTAATAACGTCATGCAAGGACTGGGACATCACGACCATAGAGAAGGTGGGGAACCGGCTGGAGGGGTACCACCCGCTGCAGACCACGCTCGCGGCCAAAGGCGGCTCGCAGTGTGGGTACTGCTCGCCAGGCATGGTCATGAATATGTACAGGTGTGATTGATTTAAGGCTTTTTCCCTAGGTAGGAGCCAATCCTCTACACTGAAAAGATTTTCGGTAGACGAGATTATTTTATTAGTGAGTTAGTTTGTTTGTCATTCTACAGCTCATTTGTTCTCGCGGTGTAAGATTGTAATCCATATGTATGGTTTTGACTTGAATAAATACCGTAAACTAGGGACATAATAAACAAAACTATGCCAAAGAAAAAATTATAATCAAGGCAATTTTTTTTCTGAAAACGTATAATTTATTCGACAAGTCTTTATTTACATAACTTATCATCCATGTTGCTATTTTTATTAATAATTATGTTGATTTTGATTTACATGTTTATTATATTGTCAAATAAATTTTCTAGTTACTTGAAAGCAAAACCTCGTACCATGCGTCAAATAGAGCGTGCTCTGGGAAGCAATCTGTGCAGATGTACCGGTTACAGACCAATATTAGAGGCATTCAAAACATTCGCCTCAGACGCTCCAAAACCGACCGACATAATAACAGATATTGAAGATTTGAAAATATGTATGAAATCTGGAGAGATGTGTGCAGGACTAACATGTGAATATTCCGATTGGTGTATCGTTCCCAAATATAATCAAATACTACATATAAAACTAAGTGACGACAGAGACTGGTACCGAGTGAATACTCTCATTGATGTGTTCAATATATGGCAGGAAAAAGGCACGGAATGTTACATGCTTGTAAATGGGAACACAGGAAAAGGTAAGGTTAATAATCATCATGATCATCATCATGATTAACCCATTACCGGCTCACTACACAGAACGGGTCTCCTCTCAATATGAGAAGGGTTTGGCCATAGTCCACCACGCTGGCCATGTGCGCATTGGCAGACTTCACACGCCTTTGAGAACGTTATGGAGAACTCTCAGGCGTGCAGGTTTCCTCACGATGTTTTCCTTCACCGTTGAAGCAAGTGATATTTTAATTTTTTTACAACGCACATAACTCCGAAAAGTTAGAGGTGCGTGCCCGGATTCGAACCGCCGACCTCTGATTAGGAGGCTGACGCCCTAACCACTAGGCTATCACCGCTTCAGGTTAATAATACTGCATCAGAAAGTCTGAGTAAAAGCTCCGTTATGGAAATATGTTAAGGTAATTGTGAATTTGACATTATTGTAAATTTCAAATCTACTGATATATTACTTTACAAGTCGAATTTCTCAAGTCAATCTCAAGTTTCTCGGTGCCTAGTAAGCTTGCTACATTTTCAACAATTGCCTAGTTGGTGAGTTATAAACTTATTTTTTGGACAAAAAATGAAGCAATTACTTGGGATGTACTATCAATAAGATTAGATCAATGCTGTCTTCCTGATGACGAGATCTAAGAGAGTTGTTGTACCTAAAGCTCGCTCAGGCTTATTTCTGATTGCTTTTCCGTAGCAATAGCACTACCAAGTATTTCGTCATTTGGCTTTTGGGATTCTGGATTCAGTGCAGTCATCTTGAATAGTAACGAGATACTTTGTTATCGAATTTGATTAGGTGATTTATGGGTAAATATGTATGTAAGTATGTAAGTATGTTGTATTTTGTCTCGTGTTTGATTCAAAAATTGATGCTATTGAACAAAGATACTAACTACTGTTCTCGTTGTAAGTATTAATCGAGAGAACATTAATGAAATTTATAAATGAAGTTAAACAAGATAGTTACACAATTTTATATTTGCTTCTTCATCTTACGTAAATTTTCATAATGTTTCTGTTTAAGACGTGATGTTGGCTTTACTTAAATAAATAAGGACTTTAATTTTCTATGCTTTATTCTGCTCCAACATGATGCTATCATCTAAACATAGATAGTTTATAAGGCTATATATCTCAATATCCTTTGTGATTTCAGGAGTATATCCAATATTGGAGTATCCCAAGCTGTTGATAGATATCAGTGGTGTATCAGAGCTTAAAGGTTATTATGTGGATCAGAACCTGGTGCTTTTAGGCGGCACGACACTAGTAGAGGTTCTACACATATTTAAAAGTTTAGCTGACAGGGAAGGTTTCTGTTATCTCAACGTATTAGCTAACCATTTGGAGAAGGTCGCTCATGTTACTGTCAGAAATGTAAGGATTATTTTTTAACGCCTTCTTTGCACTAAAAAAATTGAGTCAGATGACACAATTTCTCAAGAACAGTAATTCATCACTCGCATTCAGTAAAATAATTAACTAAACAGTACAATGTTCCATTTCCATTATTAATATAATTATTAATATTATATTCTTTGTGTTACTTTTCCATCTTTATTTTCTAGTTGGCGACTGTAGCTGGCAATTTGTTTTTGAAGAATCGCCACAACGATTTTAAGTCTGATATATTTCTACTTCTCGAAACTGTTGGCGCGGGGGTAACTTTATGTAAGTTTTTAATTGATGCCATGTATTTATTAGTGATAAAGTTTAAAGTATATTTTTTGTAAGAGAACGTTGTTTAATATTGTAATGTAATAGGTAGTGCGAGAAAGTAGTTTATTTGGTCTTTGCAAACGTGTCGTGTCGTGACGTTTCGCCAAGCGATTTAGCGTTCCGGCACGATGTCGCGTAGAAACCAATTAGGGGCATGGGTTTACCATAGTCTTAACAGGTCAGCCCGCTACCATCCTAGACAGCATCATCACTTACCACTAGATGAGATAGCAGTCAAGGGCTAACTTGTAGTGTGTAAAAAAAAAATGCTCACTTCTGCACTGTGTACAGCAAGGCTTTCAAAATTCAAACTTCAAAACAATCTTTATTCAAATAGTCCTTAAAAAGGCACTTTTGACGCGTCAATAATTTACATAGCAGTTATTTCATGGTGATAACTATATTCGTAAACTTAAAACTAAAGCTATGAGGGATTTCATTCTTTTTCCTGTTGTCCATGTATCTTTGAAAAACCATTCAATAAACTAAGAATATACATCAAGTGGCACATTTGATGGTAGATACTAACAATATTTATGAGCATTAGTTAATAATAATAATAGTTTTCTTTACACATATTAATAACAGTAAGTATTTTTAGTGACCGCTCCTGAACAAAGGCATGTTTTAACAATGCAAGAATTCCTTGTAGCGTATTTGAAAGGAACTATTATTCTGAACGTCCTTTTACCGCCGTTGACCAGTGAAAATAAAATAGCTACATTTAAGGTAATATTTTTTCATCCACTAGCTGTAGCCTGCTGCTTCGCTCACGTTAAGACGATGATGTGACTGCCAAAAAGATGTATAGATATTTGAACAAACTATCGACGTCGCGCTGCTCGTGTCTTCCCAGTAGCGTGTGATAGGGACAGGTGCAGTTGATACCGATTTTACCTATGAATGTTTGACGAAATCGACGTTTCGTATTTTCCTGGTTTCAAATATTGAGCCAATTCCAATATCCTTGCCATGAACAATTTAAGAAAGAGTACGTCTATGTTTCTTTTATTTTTTTCAGATTTTTATTTTTTGAGTAATCTTCTACAAAAAGAAGAATGCGACTTGTTTATACCAAACTTTGATTTTACGAAAAATTAAAGTTTGGTATTAGACAGTTTGCTCTAAAGGCATTATTGAGGAACGAAATAGGGGAATCAATTTTTATACTAAATCACAACTATTCTATCCTATTAAGTCGTCATTTTGGTGGTTCTAACTCCAAAAGTGACAAAAGTGACATATTTAAATTCAGCTCGAATTTTAATTTTTTTTTTATTTATATTAAATTAATAATAGCTTTCAGTTGTATCCGTTGACTGAATGAAACTTAACAATAGATCAGTCCCTTTTCACTTACAACGTTGCCGTATTATAAAGTGGGAGGTCTGGGTTCGATTCCCGGCTCGAGTCTGGTCTGAGAGGAGGCTTCGACCGTGGCTAGCTACCCTACGTACAGGCATAATGGTACAGGCATATAGTCAAGCGATTTTGCTTTCCGGTATGATACCGAATAGAAACCAAATAAGAGGATGGGTTCAGCCGATAACGCATTAATAGCTAATCTGGTAATACAGATGTAAAAAAATGAAATGAAAATACACTTTATTGTACACCACACAAAAGAAGAAATACAGACATTAAAGAAAAACACAGAAAAGAAAACAGGTACAATAGGCGGCCTTATCGCTAAAGAGCGATCTCTGCCAGGCAACCTAGACCAGGATATAATACTCGTATATAGATAAGCAGATTTAGGGTGCACAATTAGATATAAAACATATAAACAATTTAAAATGAAAATAATTAATATAATATAATTCCATTCAATACATATATAAAAAAAAAAACTGTTGAAAAATTCAATATATATATATATATATATAAAAAATGTAACAGAATAAATGTAAAAATGTAATGTAATAGAAAAAAAAATGATTGAAAGTTTATTTATCTGTGTGATTTCGCCAAGACTGCTTCAGTGATCGAGTTCAACAAGCAAACAAAGAATCAAACTTCACTATGGAATTAAGTATTATAGCGAATTTATGATAACTACAAACGGATGTGATTCCAGATAATGCCACGTACCCAGAACGCCCATGCGCTCGTCCACGCCGGGTTTCTCTACAAAATAGACGAAAAATCCACAGTTGTCGACAGCAGAATAGTATACAGTGGATTATGCCTCACAATTACTCGTGCGTACAAAACGGAGGCGTATTTGCGGGGCAGAGATCTGTTTACAAACGAAACCCTACAGAGTGCTCTAAATATATTGAAAGAAGAACTTGTGTTTGTTAATAATCTTCTGGATCCATCGGTGGCATATAAACTAAAAGTATCCTTGGGACTGTTCTATAAGGTAACTCTCTGTTTTTATACAATTACCAGTTCAGTTTTCTGGTGGAAGGCTGCGGCCGTGGCTAGTTACCACCCTACCGACAAAGACGTGTCGCCAAGCGATTTAGCGTTACGGCACGATGTCGTGTAGAAACCAATTAGGAGTATGTGTTTTCCATACCCCTAATCAATTACCGTTACCATCTTAGACTGCATCATCACTTACCATCAGGTGAGATTGCCGTCAAGGGTTAACTTGTAGTGGATAAAAAAAAAAAAGTTCAAGGATCCCATAGAAATATAGTTCAATATTGTTTCGCATTTTTTTAGAAACGCCTGTGTAAAGTTACCGAGCTTATCATTATTGCCGCATGGTGGAATTTGCCGCTTATAAACCAATTGAACTTTAATAATTATTATTTTCCGCGACTTAGCATCATTATCATTTCGCGAAAACCGTTTCTGTTTTACCGGCTTACAAAGATTTTTTTTTACTATCCCAGGATAAAAATGTGTTTTTTCGTTAAATATATTTGCGTCGTCTTTAGAAATAAAGACAAATCATATAAAATAACTAATATTGATAAACTTGAATGCTATTTTAAAGTATTGGTAGGGGAGCCCATGATGCTAAATGGGGATTTACTCGAGCGTCATAGAGACCTATTGGGTTGCAAAGCTTAGATGATAAGAAGAAAAAAATGTTATATGATATATACCTTTCCATCGGTGGGGGAAGCGGCTATAGATTTTTAAATATGTAAAAAAAAACTGTTGTATGGACATCTTCGAGCGCGTCAGATATTGATAGCATCAATGGCCTACGTATTTTTAATAATGTACGTATGTTAATCTGATCATTTGCATGATGGGTGTGGTTGTATGGAAGGGTTGAAAATGAAAAAAAAAAAAATTTAATCGAGCACGTCAGATTTTCTAAGGGAGTGTTAAGTACACCAAAAATAAGCTCTCATTCACTAATCTGATGATTCCGATGTGACGCAAAGTCGCAGCGAGTTTCATAATGTGCAAAAAAAATTCGCCATTTTGATATACTCGAGCGCGTCAGATTAAGATATATATGGTTCATCTTTATGTTCTAAACGTACTGTCTCATAATCTGACGATTATCTAGAGGGATTCACCTAATCTGACAAAAAAAAATAAAAAAATTTAAATAATTGAACTTAATTAATAGAAAGCTCCAGAAATAGCATGCAAATAAATAAGTGTATGCTTTTTTATGTAGAATACCTGTATTTATAAAAAAAAAAATTAAAAAGGCTTAAAAAAATTTGATGTTTTATAATTAATTGATTAATGTTTCTACTGTTAAGTTTTCGTAAGGCACTTTCACCTCAAAATACACATTTTAACAATATTTATAAACTTCAATTAACATAAATAATATTAAAATAGCAAAAAAAGCCAAAACGTTGGAAACACGTTGTAAACAATATGCCTCGAACGAGTCTTTATGATCAGCTGTGATGGCGTCATGGCAGCAAAAACCAGAGTGGGGACGGAGAGAGTAATAAATAGAGATAAAGAAATAGAAACGCGGCGAAGGAAATATAGGCATCACCCAGCTGCACGCATTTAACTTTATTGGCGAATTTTTGTTATTTCGGCTTGCGGAAATCGTCAGATTATATATTTTTCGTTATTCTTGAATTATTTCCTTCAAAATAAAAAAAAATTAGCTACGCTCGAGAATGTCGAGATGACGTTTTTTTTTTACAACTTTGCTGCCCTCCCCTTTCTTTACGTCACTCTCAAATTGTCAGATTAGTGGAATATACGCTTTTAAGGATGTAATTAACTCACCCTACCTTAATCTGACGCGCTCGAGAATTTCTGATGGTCAATTTTTTTTTACTAATCTGATAGTGTATCGTTCACGCGCGGCCTTATATATGGGGCTCATGTTTGGTGGAGGAACATAACCGGGTACAAGGTATCTCCCTGTATATTAATCTGCCGCGCTCGAGTAAATCCCGAAATCCCCGCTTGGGCTCCCCTACTATATCTAGAAGTACCACGAAGAGCTGGTAAACCCTTCGATCACGATGTATTATTATAACAAATATGACGAGGCTTTAAAATTGCATGAGTCTTTCTTACTAAAGGAGGTCAATGGCCTTGTGTACAGTTACACTTTAAATAATTTCAGGGTCTTCTGGAGTTATGTCCGCCGCATATTTTGAAACCAATTTATAGTTCTGGAGCTATTACGCTTGGAGACTCCAGACCTGTATCGAAGAGTCTACAGGTGTTTGAAACTGACCCGACTCTGTGGCCACTTAATCAACCGATACCAAAAATTGAAGGTTTGGTAAGTTCAACTAGTATTACAGGCTTAATAGGAACTTTAGCGCGTTTGGAACCCTCATAGCTTTAGTTTTAAGTTTACGAATATAGTTATCACCATGAAATAACTACTATGTAAATTATTGACGCGTCAAAAGTGCCTTTTTAAGGACTATTTGAATAAAGATTATTTTGAATTTGAAATTTGAATTTAATTTTATAGGTGCCTTAATCATATAGATAGTTTTGCTCAAGTGGTATTTAAAACTTTCGATATTCAAATAGTTATAAATATAACTATTGTAAATAAATTTGAATAGTTCCTTAATAATAGACAAACCTACCAAATATAAACAAATTTGAGTATAATTTGGACAGAATAACAATGCAAGACATCTGTGGTGGATTAAGGCTGAGATCTATACGGCGAAATGACTTTACACAGTCAAAGTTAGCGTTAGAACGAGACAAAATGATATCGGGCTGGTAACATTGTCTCGTTTTAAATGACACAAGTGTAATTACTGTATGATGGGAGAAGAAGAAGCGGTTCTAGTTCTCGTAATCTCGGGAAGTCATTCCTAACTAGACTTTAATATATTTACGAAGAAGGGCTATTAATTTATATACTTACGCATGTATGTACAGGTAGATATATACACGTGGTCTACAAAGGATAGCTAATTAATATAAGAGATATATTATAGCCACCCATATATGTGAGTTAGTGGCATTGTGCAAGTGGTATAGTATAAGGCATTACATGTATTTAAACGTTTCGTTTACCGCCAGGAAAAAAAAAAATCTAACCACACCGCTAATGTTCTAGATACAATGCGCTGGAGAAGCAAAATATGCTGACGATACTCCATCTCTCCCGCGAGAAGTGTTCATGGATTTCGTTCTAGCCAAAGTTCCACTTGGAACGATAAAGAACATAGATCCTTCAATCGCTTTGGTAAGATAAAATTGGACTGTATTTTTTCATTAATTACTTTTTAATGTGACAAGTTAATGCTTGGTATTTTATAGCTTATTCGATGACGCATTGTAAGATCATATTCCGTTAAACTGCCCAGATAATCCCATCAGATCAAACTATAAAATTAATTGATATAGACAAATAGCGCTGAATAGACAAGAAATGATGATTATAATATAGTTATGATGATAGATAAAGCTCGAATCTACATTAGAGTATTGTGTATAAGTCTTTATTGCTCTAACAAAGTAGATATGTGCTCAGCAATTTAAATGAAAAAAAAAGCTATTTTCAAGGCAGATAATATGATATTAAAAAAACTATTTTTGAAGTCACATTTTTTTTTTTTTTTATTTTGAGATAGGTTTGCGCTTGACGACAATCAGTACCACAAGGTACTGATCAGTACCAGAAGGTACTGATTGTCGGTCTAGGTTGGAGCGCGCTTACCTAGAAAATGCCTATTCACCCTTCCCTTGAAGGAACTAATGTTATACGTGGCTGGAAACACAAAACACATGATTTTATTTTGATATATTGCAGAGTGAGCCTGGTGTTATCGCATTTTACTCCGCTTCGGACATACCAGGTGTTAACAGTTTCATTGCAGCACCAAACATATTCGCTTTGAATAATGAAGAACTGTTTTGTAACGGTGAAGTAAAATACTACGATCAACCTATAGGTGTGATTGTTGCGGAATGTGAAACTATCGCTCACAAAGCAGCTAAATTAGTCAAAGTTGAATACACAAATGTCAGGAAACCTGTAGTTGACATAAAAGAAGCTAAAAAACACCCGAATAAGTACGAATTGTACGTAAATTTTCAAGCGACGCAAACAGGGCCAAATACTACCAAAGTGATAATCGGAGAAGAGACTATATATTCACAATACCCTTTCACTATGGAGACATTGGCCTGTGTCACTTATCCTACTGAAGAAGGAATTAGAATGGTAGCTACAACTCAGTGGTTAGACATGGTACAGCAAGCAACCTCAAGAGCTTTAAAAATGGAAGAAAATAGGTAAACTTAATCCAGAATTTAATGATAGGTTGTTTTATTATTTTATTTTAGTTTCATAATCATCACCGGTGATGAAGAAGAAATGTCGTAGTCCACCTCGCTGCCAAAGTGCAGACTCTCCACGCCTTTGAAAATATTATAGAGAACTCTCAGGCATGCAAGTTTTCTCACGATGTTTTCCTTCAGCTTTAATGCTTTCAGCTTAAATTAATACGCCCGTAACTCTGAAAACTCAGAGGTACGTTGCGGCGATTCGTTAACGAATCCGAATAGTCGCTCCTAGTCACATTTTTCGTATACTTAGGAGAAATTGTAAGTTTCAAATTGGTTATTTTGTCCATCATTCTATGTTCTATATATTTCTTATATAAGCTTATTAACTTCTGAATAATTTATTGATCAAAGGGAAATGTTTTTAGTTTGTTGGGTTACATTATATTTTGTTAGAGCCCTAATAATACTGAATTGGAAAAAATCACAAATTTCCTGTAAAACACATCATTTTTTAAGCAGTTTTACTTTACTATCGCGTATACGAGTATTTGACTAGCAAGAGTTTAGTTTAGCTACCACTCTACTGAGAAAGTCTTACACCTGCCACTTTAACGTGATAATAATAGAATAAGAACTAAGAGTACAATAACCCACAATTGGTGAGTGTAAGTTCTATAATATCTGCCCGAGAGAAGTGCATTAGGCTGATGACGATGCTTTAATTTTTTTAGAATTGATGTTTACGTCCGACGTCTAGGCGGTGGTTTCGGCTTCAAAATAACCAGATCGGCGCAAATATGTGTTGCTTGTAATTTGGTGGTACAGAAGTTGAACCGGCCCTGTAGATTTACTACGCGTATCGAAACTAATATGAGAGCAATTGGAAAACGCACGCCTTGTTCTCGGAATTATGAGGTAATTCATTTCAAGAACGAAGTTCCTTAACGCAGCTTGTCGGAGAACTTAACTGGTTGCAATCTTCAAGTATTGAAAAGCATCATGCCTGTTCCATGCAAGTTGTACGTTTTGGTGCAGTTCTGATATTGTGGTCAAAGGTTGACTGTGATGTCATCACCATGAACAACCCATTAACCCTACAGAGCACGGGTCTCCTCTCAAGAAGGGTTTGGCCATAGTCCACCACGCTGGCCATGTGCGGATTGGCAAACTTCACACGCCTTTGAGAACATTATAGAGAACTCTCAGGCGTGCAGGTTTCCTCACGATGTTTTCCTTCACCGTTGAAGAAAGTGGTATTTTAATTGCTTAAAAACGCACATAACTCCGAAAAGTTAGAGGTGCGTGCCCGGATTCGAACCACCGACCTCTGGTTAGGAGGCTGACGCCCTAACCACTAGGCTATCACCGCTTCAACTGTGACTGTAATGTGATAAGCGTTAAAATCAACTGTTTTGATTAACGCTTCATATTTTGTGATTTTTTTCCCAAGGTTTTATATTACTGCATTACCTCGTTCGTATCATATCCCTTCTTAATTTATGTTTTTTTAGTTTAAGCAACTATAGCAATCAATAAGGTTGTGCGAAAGATCAAGACTATCGTCTGAGTCACAAGGTTGTTATCAGATAAGCGATTTTGTGAAAATGGAGACTGAGTCGAGGTTCATAAAGGGTCTCGATGTTATTTACATTACTCCTATTAGCAAGTCACGATAACGACTTTGGTTTCGAAAATAATAAATAATTTAAATTCAATTTATGTATATATGTATTAATTACCACTATAACATAAAATCGTTAGCTAGCTATTAGCAATTTTATATAGATAATATACCACGAAAACACAAATATGTTTATTTTTTTTTCTTACAAAATACGATCTCCATTTACTTTTGCTCCATCTCGACTACTACGATCTCCATTTACTTTTGGTGATCTCTCTTCAGGAGATGTTGACTTCACAAATAATACAATAAACAATAATATTGCTAAGCAAATAATTCGCCAAATAAGTCACATTTTATACTTTTATATTGCTTTTGTACTATGTGAAGTCAACGTCTTCATAGCATACTCCGGTGTCGGAACGGAGCGTATGTAATTTTTTTCTAGGGTGTCTCTCAATAAGTTTATATAAAACGTAAGCTTGTAGAAAAGTACTATAGTGTAAAGGATTATGTAAATGATAAACACTCATGGGTATGAAAAATTGCTCTCATAAGATAGCTCTTAAGTAGTTTTAAGTGGCATGTGAGATAGCGATAACAAAAAGAAATTTACCTAGCTAAGTTCGTTGTGGGCTTCTTCTTAGACCAGGGCGCATTTGGAACCCTCAAATCACTACTATGTAAATTATTGACGCGTCAAAAGTAAAGGACTATTTGAATAAAGATTATGATTGAGTGATTAATTGATAATGTTCGTTGTATAGGTATATAATATTAATTTAATATTTAAATTATTATTCCTTGTTGATAGGTTGGCGTTAATTCAAGAGGAGAAATTCAGCATATGAAAAATGATTTATTCAGTGACAACGGTTATATCTTCGACGAACCTCTCATGATGTTGGGCGTTGACGTTTATACCAATTGCTATAAAAGAGAGCAGTGGACTCACACAGGATACAACGCTGTTACAGATACTGCGTCAAACAGCTGGGTCCGATCTCCTAGTAAGAAAATCCTGTATCTAAGTAAAAAGTTTTGAATTGATTGTTATGACTTTGGTTATGCATAAAGGGAGCTTTTATCCTGCAAGCGATCTTTAGTACAATGTTTTTGACTCCAGGAAAAACATTTTATGTCAGATTTTATAAAACTACAATATACTCAGAACGATGTCCCGGAGAGGCTGGACCTATTCAGTTGCAATCTGAGTGAACTCACAAGAGTGACACCATGGATGATATATTAACGAAATATTTAAATTTAAGCAATATATATTGCCTACATACATATATATATTTCCTAAATTTATATAAGGCTACTCTAGCAAGTTAGGTTTTAATCTGTAAAGCTAGAACAAGAGGAGATAAATAAATAAATATATACTCGATTTAAGTATTTTTTGTTTATTTTCTAGGTACCTTAGAACACATAGGAATGGCTGAGCTGGTGATGGAAAGGATTGCCTATGAACTTAACTTGGATGCACTTGATGTTCGTTTTGAAAATTTGGATAAAGTTAAACATAATGACTTGATAGAGTTGACGGACACGCTGAAAAAGAACTCTCAATACGACGAGAGAAAAGCTGCCGGTGACGAATATAATAAAAACAATAGATGGAAAAAGCGTGGCTTAAGATTTAGTTTACTGAGGTGGCCATTGTTCGGTTACCTGAACCTAGAAATTAACATGTCAGTGTACGCTGACGATGGTACAGTTGTCATAACACATGGAGGCGTTGAAATGGGTCAAGGGGTAAATACAAAGGCTATACAAATTGCCGCTTATTTTCTTAAAATACCAACAGATAAGATACAGGTTAAGCCTAATGATACTACAATTGGCCCTAACTGTTTCATCTCTGGAGGTAGCTTAACATCTCAAAACGTTGGCATAGGGGTACGGAGATGTTGTGAACAACTCTTAGAAAGACTAGGACCC
The DNA here is from genome assembly GCA_928268935.1 of Lasiommata megera. Lineage (NCBI taxonomy): Eukaryota > Metazoa > Arthropoda > Insecta > Lepidoptera > Nymphalidae > Lasiommata > Lasiommata megera. The sequence continues at coordinate 616,612 of OV743321.1, read as the reverse complement.
ATTCGGAATAAGATGCAGAACCCCTCTTGGACGGACTTGATAAGACAAGCGTATATACAGCAGGTTGATCTGCAGGTCCATTACTATACCAACGTCACTAACAGCTACCAGATGTATGACGTATACGGAGTGACCTTGGCTGAAGTTGAGTTGGATGTTTTAACAGGAGAACATACGATACTACGAGTGGATTTAATAGAAGATGTCGGTCGAAGTGTTAACCCTGAAATAGATGTTGGTCAAGTAAGATAAGCATTGGTTCATTTAGTAATCTTCAATATATTAGTTACATAATATACGCACGTGGCGAGAAATTAGATTATGTAGTCGATTAAATATCCTTTTTTTTATACACCACAAGTTAGCCATTGACGGCATCTCACCTAATGGTAAGTGATGATCCGGTCTAAGATGGTAGCGGGCTAACCTGTTAGGGGTATGGTAATAAACCTATACTCCTAATTGGTTTCTACACTACATCGTGCTGGAACGCTCAATAGCTTGGCGACACATCTTTGTCGGTAAGATGGTAACTAGCCACGGCGGATGCCTCCCACGAGACCAGACTCGAACTGGGAATCGAACCCAGGACTCCAACTTTATAATGCGACTGAGAGAGCGCGCTGCGCCACGGAGGTCGTCAATCCTAGTATTAATATAGTGTGTAAAAATGAATTTAAAATCCCTTATAAAAATAAATAGGTGGAAGGGGCTTTCATTTTTGGTCTCGGTTACTGGACAAGCGAAGATTTGAAATACCACCCTGATACCGGAGAGCTGCTTACCGACCGCACTTGGGAGTACTGGATCCCTCAGGCGCTTGATATACCACAAGACTTCAGGGTGTATTTCAGGAGGCGATCCTTTAGTAATGAAACAATTCTTGGAGCAAAGGGTAATTTATAAATTTTTAACAATAAGTAAACCATTTTGATACTATATTTTTCGCATATTTTACAGTACCAAATATAAAGTAAGTAACAAGTAAGTGAACTGCATCACATTTCGTTTTCGCACTGTACTATGGTCCTCAAACGAAAGGTTCATGGTTCAATGGCCAAGATCTGATCTATTGGGGCATTTGTATTTTTAAACCGAAACTAGACGGAAAAAAGAGCACCTTACTAGCACGGCCTATCATAGACCTAAAACTAACAAAATTAAGGATGAAATGGTAGTTTTCACAAAATAATATTCTCTTCCTTTCTAATTTTATTAAAGATTAAATTAACAAGCATATTCCTCAAAGATACAACAGCCTCCCTCCATCAAGAGACTCAAAAGAGCTGATGTGCTGTGTGGATCTAGGGCACTGGTCCTAAGTTCCCCCAAATGTTCTCATACTTTAACTAAACTGTTTATAGTCTGAAAGACTATAGCAGATGAATGAAACTAGAGAAAAAAAGCGGAAGCGGTGAAGTGGTGATAGCCCAGTGGTTAGGGCGTCAGCCTCCTAATCAGAGGTAGGCGGTTCGAATCCGGGCACGCACCTATAACTTTTCGGAGTTATGTGCGTTTTTAAACAATTAAAATATCACTTGCTTCAACGGTGAAGGAAAACATCGTGAGGAAACCTGCACGCCTGAGAGTTCTCTATAATGTGCTCAAAGGCGTGTGAAGTCTGCCAATCCGCACATGGCCAGCGTGGTGGACTATGGCCAAACCCTTCTCATATTGAGAGGAGACCCGTGCTCTGTAGTGAGCCGGTAATGGGTTGATCATGATGATGACATCAAGCTTCCATGTAAAATTAAAATGTCACTAGCCATACTTTGTACTGCCAGTTTGCTTATACAGTTATTGGTTGCAGCTACCGGAGAGCCCGCTACTTGTATGGGCATTGTAATAGCTTTCGCATTGAGAGAGGCAATATCTTTAGCTCGACTCGACTCCGGAATACCCACTACCCAGTGGTTCCAGATAGGTATTAACTGTGATTCATTTTCTGTAATCAATTTATTTATAGTATCTACACTATTTACGAGCAACTCTTTTTTTTTTTTTTATACACTACAAGTCAGCCCTTGACGGCTATCTCACCTGGTGGTAAGTGATGATGCTGCCTAGGATGGTAGCGGGCTAACCTGTTAGAAGTATGGTAAACCCACGCTCCTAGTTGGTTTCTACGCGACATCGTGCCGGCACGCTAAATCGCTTGGCGACACGTCTTTGTCGGTAGGGTGGTAACTAGCCACGGCCGAAGCCTCCCACCAGACCAGACTCGAGCCGGGAATCAAACCCAGAACCTCCAACTTTTAAAATGCGGCAGCGCACGCATTGCGCCACGGAGGTCGCCAAACTTTAGTTAGTAACTTAACAATACCAACTAATGACACCTTTCTTGAAATTTTTTAAATATGTTGTGAATCGAGTATTATAAATGGTTATTGTCTATATCTCGCCATCATATTCTGGCAGAAGCTGTGACAACCTAGTGGTTAGAACGTCTGCCTCCTAATCAGAGGTCGGGAGTTCGATTTAAGGCTCGCACCTCTAACTTTTCGGAGTTACGTGCTGCTTCAACGGTGAAGGAAAACATCGTCAGGAAACCTGCATGCCTGGTAGTTCCCCATATTGTCAAAGGCGTGAGAAGTCTGCCAATCCGTACATGGCCAGCGTGGTGGATTATGGCCAAACCCTTCTCATATTGAGAGGAGACCCGTGCTCTTTAATGAGCCGGAAATGGGTTGATCATGATGATGTTGATGATGATTCCGTCAGACGATTCCTTCCTTTAAAAGAGTGCATCTTGAGTAGATTTTTATAGCAATAAATCAGCCATAAGCAACGCATTAGTAAATACATTCAATATACGTGACTGCCAATTATACTGTTAATTAATCTGTGACAATTATTTTTCAGATGGACCATATACAGTAGAGAAAAACTGTGTAGCATGTGAAACAAATTCAAAAGACTTTAAGTTTTATTGATATACTAGCTGACACCCGCGACTTCGCCTGCGTTGAGTTAGTTTGTTTGTTTGTCTTTCAATCACGAAGCAATAGATTACTAACCCGTATTACTTGAAATAATTACTAAACTAATTAATTGGTGGGAGAAGTGGGAGGCGCCCGAGACGTGATGGCACAGGCGGTGGCATGCGCGTGTGCTGCGCGCGGTACTTGGACAGTTCTTGTAAATTGCAACATTATTTATTTTTCTAAAATAAAAGTAGCCTAAGTTACTCCTTATTACATCAGCTACCTGCCAATAAAAGTCCCGTAAAAATCGGTCCAGCCATTTCAGAGATTAGCCGGAACAGACAGACAGAGAAAAATTGTAAAAAATGTTATATTGGTGTATGTACCGTATACATATTCATATGCATGTAGTAAAAAACGGTTATTTCAATATTACAAACAGACACTCCAATTTTATTTATTTGTATGGATAATCCTATCTCTATTTTTTTGCATGTGGGCGCAATACTCAAAAAAATACACTGATTGTGATGTATTTCGAGCACAACATTAACTTTTAATATAGGCCAATAAACAAACAAAAGTAAAGTTTGTCTGTGATTTAAAAATGCGTCTTATTAATTCAACTCACTATTTCGCTAAAGAAACGGAAAAATACTGTCTATTTTGTCAGGCTAATCTTTGTTAAAGTAATAAAGACACAACCTAGATTACTTCTACTTTACATGTTTCCCTCGGGAAACACTGAATTCAAAGAATCTTTTTCAGTTTCAGGGAGACTTTGCTAGTAAGCATCTTTACTAAAAAACGATGCAATAAACAAACTTGTGTAGTATCTGCTAGTTAATAAATAAAAATAGGAATAATATAAAATCTGTTTGTACTTTATAAAAGTAAAGATGACTGATCTATCCAATGACAGCAATTTACTCAGTACTCCTTTATACTGATATATAGGTTTTTATATAAATTAGCCCTCGTAGTTTACTTTGCATATTGGTTGTATACTTATTAATACACATTGATTTCTCCTTGACGTGGATAGATTGATCGAAAGACAAAACACTAGTGCCAATTTGGTTGTACCCAAATCTCTAATCTATATTTTATAAGGCAGGTCTAAAAATATTGCAGTACTTGCCAACTTAAATTATTGTTATATAGACACAGGACTAGCATAAGACTTGTCGCAGTTCAGTTTTTATGTTTATGCACATTAAAACTGGCACCATTGTTAAACTAAGAAAAAATTACTTACATGAAAACATTCGTAGAGCCAGTACACGTAGAGTTGGGGAAATAAATAAGTCTAATCGTTACTCAATATTATATAATATGTCCTTCAATACTAAAATAATACAATTATTATATTAATTCCTAATATCATATACCAATCAAAATCTTACATAAGTTCATCGCATAGAGCATCAAGAAAATACAGGAGCAGGAAAAAGCACACTCGAAATTAAATTTTGCACGTCTAAGTTTTGCCCAATCTGGAAAGGCATTTTATTAGTGTACTTAAATTATTAACTTTTATTACTACCAGTTTTAATAAGACAAGTGACTGTATAGCTAAAATTGACCGTGATGATGTGCAGTTTATTCAATGTTATCTAAGAACAAACGATTCAATGAGAGTTAATTTCATTGACAAGAGCTTAAAGTCATTTTTATTCAATCTGTTTTGCTTTGAGATAAAATCATTTTCCGAATCGAACCCAGTTACAGAGATGAATTATATTTTTATATTCTATTTATGTATTACATTTAGGTGACAGTATTTTAGTTTTATAAAATATCCAAATATTCTAGATAGTAAAAAGATTACATTGGTATGCCCAATTCGTACGTCATCTGTCGTTGACAGTACTTGCATGAATGTGCGATATATTTCATATTTTCATTTATTATTAATTCTCAGCCTGTTGATACAAAATTTTGAGGCTCTTAATTTTATTTTCTATATCTTCTAAAATCTTTTTTCGTTTGTCTTCATTGGCATCGTCTCTTTTCCACCTTCGATTTTTAAACGATCTTTCGAAGCCGATATAATTTTCTAAACTGTATGGTTTAGTTTCAAAATTATATCGTTTATCGTTGTCCTCAACTTTAGAATTTTGGGCCTTTTTTTGGAAGTATTGCCTGCTATTGTGTATTATATTATTGGAATCTTGAAGTCGAATATCATTCACATCTATATTTGCATTTTTAACTTTTGAACAGGACTTTTGTCTACAAGCCGGGCACAAACTTTCATAATAAGATCGTTTCATAATTTTGTTAATATTCGGAGTCGCCTCTGTAGTTCTTGCAACTTTGACATTCATATTATTTACAGATATTTTCGATTGGGTCGTACTCTGCTTGTGTCCCTTACGAAATCCAAGTTTTCTCTTCTTTCCTTTCGTTGGCTTAGTTGTTTTATTTTTTTTACGGGAAAAAAACGGAATTTTCATATTCTTCAGAGCGCTAAAATAAAGAAAACTATTATTATCAGTCAATGTTTTCTCGGCAAAAATGAAAAAGGTAAATTATGTGAATATTTGAACCTGTGACTGTGTGTGTATATCAATTTTTCCATTAGATAAATTAAAAATATTCATCAACGCGTAAATAACTTAACGTATTAACTTATTGATATTACATTTGAAAAACTTAGCCGGGTCAGTATAGTTTTTGTTATTACCATCTCATTCTACTTGCTAATTTTAGTCGAGCAAGACAAGTAAGATAATCACATTTTTTAATGTAGGCTAACTATGATAAAATATTTAGTTTATACGATTTGTGTACTTAAGATATAATTTCGGAGTTTCACGTATAATATTTACTAGTAAGCATTGCCTTGTTTATATAAACTTTTTATGTTATTATATAAGCTTTAAAATTGATCTCTCTGCCAATATTTGTCTCATACGATGCCTGCAACCATTTTATCATTACAAATATAACTTACCATTTCTTTTCCGTGCGTGAAATATGTTCAACATTTAAGTTGTATGGAGAAACCAACTTTTTGATGTCTCCTATTTTACGTGGTTCAATTATTTGAGATTTTTTTTCATCCCTAGATAGTGTTTTTAAATTCATGTTTTGGGGAATGAAATGTTTTTTATGTATTACGTTTACTTCAGGAATATTATTAACGTTTAAATTCCGAGGTTCTCTTGTATCTTTATTGATTTCATCATTTGCATTACGAGAAGCTTCATAGGTACCAAAATCGATTCCTTCTCGTGCGCCAAATTGCCGTTCATATTGATCGTAAGACTGACTTTCATCTATAGAAGATTTATCAGGACTTTGGATAAAACTGGCCACATCAATTTGCGCTTGATGTTTACTGCTCAATTTTCTTCTCGATTTTCTGCCGTCTACTCTATATTTCCTACTGCCTAGTTTTTTATTCACCTCATTATTTGATAAATATTCGTAGCAAAAACATATATTAACACACAACAACAATAAACCTAAGAAATAAATACGTCGTGACATCGTTGTAATGACATTTTTGTTGAGTTCTCTCTATTTGTATATTCTTTATTTTTCTTAATATTTTATGTCAATGATACTGTCATTTATTGTCATGAGTATAATCACAAACTTTTTAGTATGAATAATATTTATTTATGCTGTGTTATAAACTTCCATAACAGCTGACATTTTTTAAAACTTTTTCCTTACTATGGGGCCTCATTCATCAAGTATATATCCGATCTATTCTTTCAGATTATTCTTGTCTTTTAGTAACATGTATATCTGTACGATGCTACAAGACTGGGTATTCGGCAGTATCAGTTTGAGGTTACTATGTCTTAAAAATATACTGAAGTGAAGAACTAGAACAGACCTGCAAAAGTATCAGTCCATTCGTTAAAGTATTCCCAAAAATTATGGCATTGTCTGTTCCCGTGCCTTGGAAGCACTTGAAAGCTCTCAGATATTGTAAGTTGATGTGAGCTTCTTAAAGCAGGGCGCGTTTGGAGTCCTAAGCAAGTTATTGACGCATCAAAGGGGTCTTGTAAAGAATCATTTGAGCAAAGTGTAATTTGATTGATTGATCGATTTCCCGGTTATGCACAAACCACACAAACTCCTGCCGCTATACGCATCGCTTTTCACCAGGCGTTCTTTATGACTTTTGCTCTTGTAGCGTGATATTAAAAAACAAATGACGTTCCTTAAGAATTAGGCTATGAAGTGATAACAAGACCCAACTCTGGTCAGTACTTCTACATGCTAACCCGCAGACCAGAGGTTTATTATTACACACCATCAAATTTCCATAGATCGTCACCGGCGTAATGCGGGCAAAACTATGATGTGCTCAGCAGATCCTGATTTATGGGATCCATTCGAACCATCCCTTTTATGTCATTGCGTTACACAAATTGACAGGGTTCGATTCACGGCGTCTTTTATCGCAATGGGTATACTTTTTACGTCTGAGTCATTTTGTTTGGGTGAATAATCGTTAAGGATCTGTCATCATTATAATTATCATCATCATAGTGTGCCATTTTGAATAAAAGCTTCAACAGTTGGCAGCAAAGATTTCAGTCGGTATATGTACACACTACGTCTAAGAGAAAAAGGTGACTGACTGGCTGGCTAATCGGTCTTAAATTTATCATACTGATAGTGTTTATAACGTCCACTAAGGATTTTTGAAATTGCATCCCCTAGAAAGCCAATTTGGTTTGAATTTCATATGGAAGTGTATCTATCAGTTTTTAAATTAGAAAAATGAGAGCTACGAGCCTAAGGTGAGCTAGTTTACTTTTAACACGTTTCACACGTTGATGCGCAGCTGAATGAGGCACTCGCGTCGCGAGTATATCATTTAAGGAATGGGAGGGTAGTTGGATAATTATTAAGAACCCTTGAAATTAACCAAAAACCACAGCCAATAGCTGGCATTACATACATTAAAAGAAGGTACATTAAAAGATTGACTTAGTTGTTGACTAAAAGAAATAGATCCACATTACCTTGAAAACCAGTGTTATTATATTATCATACTCATACACTAAGAATGAGTGTCTCCATACGCACCGCTAATGAACGGGAGAAATAGTTTATTTCAAACATAAAACTGTGACATCTTAAAAATGTATACAGCTAATCTCATTTGAAGGGACAATGCTATCTGATATTTGGCCAGTTGGCTTATTGCTGATGCCTGCAATGGTGACTTCATCCGCATAATTTTAAATTACCCGACAAAGATTCGTCACTTTTTGTGATATAAGAAGTAAACACGATGTATATAGTATATACAAGGTGTCTCAAAAGTAAGTTCACATTTGCTTATCTTATTACGCGAAAGCAACTATTCTGAGGGGCGCGGGGGGTATGTCAGTCGGTAGTCTGGCTTTTGGGAATTTAGTCGCTATGGAGCGTTTCTCTGGTGCGGACCGTGCGTTGTGCGTACGTGAGTTTTACAAAAACGGTAATTCGGCGACTGTAGCGCGTAGAAAATTCTGCAGTATTCGACATATACGTCACTTAAATGATGCGCCTAGCACTCGTCTCATTGCAAAATGGGTTGAGAAGTTTGAAGAGACTGGGTCAACTCTGGAGAAACCAAAATCTGGGCGACCAAGAACATCAAGAACAGCCGAAAACGTGGGCAGTGTTACTCAGTCTCTATTCGAGATGATCCAAACCTCTCGATTCGGAAGCGTGCTGTTGCTTTAAATGTGCACAGATCTTCATTATGCCGCATTTTACACAAAGATTTAAAGCTGCACCCGTACAAAATTCAGTTAGTGCAAGAACTGAAGCCTCAAGATGCTGGTCAGAGGCTTGCCTTTGTAAATCAGATGCTTGAGCGCTTTCCAACGTTCACCAACATCTTGTTTTCCGATGAAGCCCATTTTCATCTGAATGGGCATGTAAACAAGCAAAACAAAAACATCAGAAACCGCTACATTCACCCAAAGTCACCGTATGGGCAGCGATGTCGGCGCGAGGAATTATCGGCCCTTACTTTTTTGAAGATGGAAGGGGACGCACACTCACAGTGAATTCAGAGCGTTATGTGGAGATGTTAGACGAGTTTTTCGTACCCCAACTGCAAAACTTTCCTGGTTACAACCAAAGAACATGGTTCCAGCAGGATGGAGCAACTTCACACACGTCCAACAGATCTCTGCCTCGAGTTCGAGAAATTTTTCCGAACAAATTAATCTCCAGGCGAGGTGACATAAATTGGCCTCCACGGAGTCCTGATTTAACGCCTATGGATTTTTTCCTGTGGGGTTATGTCAAATCAAAAGTTTACGCTAATAAACCGACTTCCCTGGCACAATTAAAAGAAAATATCCGTCATGAAATGGCAGCCATCACGGAGACTACCTGCCGAGCTGTCATAGGCAATTTTAGTGTCCGACTAAATGAATGCCGAGAGCGCAACGGTTTACATTTGGACGATGTTATTTTTAAAAAATAAATTCCCAAACAGTGTACTTCAATATAAAATAAACATTTTTTCAATAAAGCTAAGACTTTTCTTTTAAAAAAAAGATTTAAATGTGAACTTTCTTTTGAGACACCTTGTATATGAAATCAGGAGGCAAGCTGTCACTACTATACAACATTACTAAGATCTGTTTCACTACAAATCAAAGCCTATTTTTATAATTCCTCAGTAACGTTCAACTTGCTTTCTCTTCTTCAATTTGGGCAAAAAAATTTACCTTGTTCAAGCTATTTATTATTTATTTATTATTTTAAATACACTTACATACACACAAAAATATACATTTTAGCATACAAAAGTGTCACATTCACCTGTATGCATATCAGTTACAAGTGTATACAACATTGACTGCAAAGGTACATGAAAACGGCCACAAAAGAACAAATTAGGAAAAATTAAACACAATTACAAATTAAATGAGAGTCTACACATTTTGAATATATTAAAATTATTAAACGATAGGAGACTCACCGATCATGCCATAGATGATCGATGAGTTTCTTTCTAAACACAGGAAATGTGTCGTGGAATATGTCAATGCCAGGTACAGTCCGAGATGTTTCATTATATCTAGCACAAATGCGAATCATGGGAGCTTGGTTGCCGAGGTGCGTTTTAGCCGGGGGTATATAAAAGGTCTCGTGGGTTGGATGGTTGCAGTGACGGCGATATCTACTGGAAGCTATGTAAAAGGTGCCGAGTTTCTTATAGAAAGGTGCTAAAGAAACAGACACACGCTTTCATATTTAAGTATCAGGCATTGATATACCTGGTATAAGTTGTAGGAAAGGTTTTTGTCTTAATAAAATTTGAAGTCTTTTGAATTCGTCTCACACGCCACACAAATTTTCTCCACCGTAAATGGTCCATCTGTAAAAGGTTTATTTTTAATACCATATCATTTAAACACTTTAATTTATTTTAAAACGATCAAGTTAATCTAGATTAGTTGAAATACTTAATACGACTTATCTCATGGCGTATGAATGTTAAAAATGTTTAAAATAAGCGGTCTACTACTGAAATTCATCCCAGTGTCGCGTCACCCACTAGCAGTTTAATTTCGTTACTCAACTTTTGAGAAAGATTTTAACTAACTAACTTGTTTGGGGCTAACTTGTTAAGGGTATGGTAAACTCAAACTCCTAATTGATTTCTACGCGACATCGTGCCGGAACGCTAAATTACTTGGCGACACATCTTTGTCGGTAGGGTGGTCACCAGCCACGGCCGAAGCTTCCCACCAGACCAGACTCGAACCCAGGACCTCCGACTTTAAAATGCAACAGCGCACGCGCTGCGCCACGGAGGTCGTCAACGTCAACACTCTTATAAATTATTACTGTATTCATCTGTAGTGATACTTTAATTGTATGTGCCTCGAAAAATCACATTAAAATGAGCAAAACGCAAGAAATTGTCCTTGTGAAAAAAAAAATCTTTTACCTATCTGAAACCATTGGGTCGTAGGTATTCCTGAATCAAACCTCGCCAAAGAAATCGCCTCCCTTAGAGCAAAGGCAATGGAGATGCCCATACACGTCGCTGGCTCTCCCGTTACTATAAATAATAAGAAAAGGTATAGATAATAAATAGAATCCCCTCATGAAACTTATCAAGCTTACGTACTTAAACGTAATCGATACTTTCAAGATAGCGTTATCTATACATATACTAAAACTGTTAGTACAGTACTGACGCTTGGACGTATGCGGATTTATGCTTCGCAGAACATACTCCGATAGCGGTATTTCTATAATTTGTGGTACCAGCAAAACTCACAATTTCCTAGTAAGGTAGTTTTTCTGTCTGTCAGCTGATTTCTGACTGACCTGATTTTCTTGAAATTTTGCATATGCAAACTTGGTATGAAACTGGAATACATGTTTCTACAAAAGTCCACCTTTAAAAAGGTTAAATGAGTATTTCAATTATAGGCAATGGCAGGTTATAGACGAAGCCGAATATTATATTTAGACATTTTGCTGCACTGATCGGCACAGAAACAAAATATAAAATAATTTGTTTATGAGTTTTAGTGCTTGAGTTTGCGATACAAGGCGTTACACTTAGGAGATAATACTATTTGTTTTAAAAAGTGTATATGTAATTATTTTTATTAAACTCGATCTTCTTATTCTAAACGAAATAAACAGGATATAAGGTTTGACGAAAAACGACTGCTTAGCGACTAGATTAAATATAAAGGAGGACATTATTGATGGTCAGTTGCACTCACATTTTCTTGATTATAATCGACATATCGCACATTGAAAATAATAGTGTCACTATCCAAAATTCTATATTTAAAAAAAAACGTATTTTAAAATACTTTTTTTGTTTTTTAAATATTACTCAACTGTTACACTTAATGTCCTTCGTAAACAGACTATTACATTAATAACAATTCATTCCGATTTTCACATAGAATTAGCCTTCAAAATCTTATAAATCTTTAAATGCTTCTACTGAAAAACATGGAATTTTGGATAGTGACACTATTATTTTCAATGTGCGATATTTCTAAAAAAATATATTAAATATATAATAATTACGTTTGGCGCCAAGAATGGTTTCGTTACTAAAGGATCGTCTTCTGAAATACACTCTGAAGTCTTCTGGAATATCTAGAGCTTGAGGGATCCAATATTCCCAAGTACGGTGGGTGAGCAACTCTCCAGTTTCAGGGTGGTATACTAAATTTTCACTAGTCCAGTAACCGACACCAAAAATAAAAGCACCTTCAATCTAAACAGAAGTTAATCGAATTCATTAGATATCATCCAATAATTGATAACAATAATTTGGCATAGTATAAGTTTATATGGAGGCGCGTAACTTGTTTAAATAAAAAGTAACAAGCCTATGATTAATCAGAAAGCTACTTGACTTTATTGTTTTGTTAACTTTCCAATGTTTCCTATATATATAGAAAACTTTGGAAAGTTTGTTATAATATTAGTCTTAGTCTTGGTTTTTTTTTTATTCACCACAAGTTAGCCCTTGACTGCATCTCACCTGATGGTAAGTGATCATGCGGTCTAAGATGGTAGCGGGCTAACCTGTTAGGGGTATGGTAAACTCATACTCCTAATTGGTTTCTACGCGACATCGTGCCGGAACGCTAAATCGCTTAGCGACACGTCTTTGTCGGTAGAGTGGTAACTAGCCACGACCGAGGCCTCACAACAATGACAAAATATTCCATATATTTAAATATACATTTCTTTTTTTTACTAAAATCATTCACACCTGTACATATTCATGATCATGCCTGGCGAGCAGTAGCCACACTGCGAGCCACCTTTGGCCGCGGAAGGCTCCCACCAGACCAGACTCGAACCGGGAATCGAACCCAGGACCTCCGACTTTAAAATGCAACAGCGCACGCGCTGCGCCACGGAGGCACACACATATATAAATATATACATGTATATATATCTGCTAAGAATTATTAAACTTATGTACAGGCTTGATTTGACAACCAAATAAATTAAATGTTAAAATGTCTTACTTGGCCAAGATCTACTTCAGGATTGACACTGCGACCAACGTCTTCAATTAAATCAACTCTAAGTATTGTATGTTCTCCTGTTAGAACATCTATCTCAACTTCGGCTAATGTTACTCCATACACATCGTATTGCTGAGAGTCGTTTATGTTAGTGTAATAATGTGCTTGCAAATCAACCTGTTGCCTATATGCTTCCTTTATTAAGTCTCTCCAAGGTGGATTATTCATCTGGTTGCGTATGGGCGCAAGTCTCTGGTTAAGTTGTTCACAACATCTTCGTACCCCTATTCCTACATTTTGAGAAGTAACGCTAGCTCCAGATGCAATACAGTTCGGAGCAATCATAGTATCATTAGGCTTTACCTGTATCTTATCTACAGGTAGTTTAAGAAAGTATGCAGCTGTTTGTATTGCTTTAGTGTTTATCCCTTGACCCATTTCAATGCCACCATGTGTTATGGACACGGTACCATCATCGACATATACTGACATGTTTATTTCAAAATTCTGAAAGCCAGACGTTGGCCACCTTAGCCAACTGAATCTTAAGCCGCGTTTTTTCCATCTGTTATTTTTATTGTATTCATCACCTGCAACTTTTCTTTCTTCATACTGCGAGTTCTTTTTCAACGTTTCTGTCAATTCTATCAAGTCACTATGTGCTACTCTATCTAAATTTTCCATACGAACTTCAAGCGCATCTAAATTTAGTTCATATGATATTCGTTCCATTACTAGCTCAGCCATTGCTACAGCTTCAATTGTTCCTGAAATGAACGGAATGGTAATGAATAAAAATGTGATCATATGGATGAATTATTGAAACAAAATTAACTCTTAGATGAAAATGACCGTAAAACAGACATCTATTGCAAACAGTGGTTTTCTACCCTCTTACCAGGTGATCTGACCCAGCTATTGGATGCAGTATCAGTGATAGCGTTATATCCAGTATGGTCCCAGCGTTCTTTTCTATAGCAATTGTAGTAAATATCCATGCCAAATTGCATTAGAGGTTCATTGTATACATAACCGTTGTCACTGAACAGATCATTCTTTATGTATTGTATTTCTCCTCTTGAATTTACGTGAACCTATTATATTAGAGAGTAATCATATTAATATGCTGCAATCACAAAATTCACAGGCAAGTTCATTTCTAATACCAAAAGAACACGTTTTCTTATGACTACTTACTTCATAGTTTCTAGAACAAGGCAAGCGTTTTCCTGTAGATCTCATATTGACGTCGATTGGGGTGGTAAATCTACAAGGTCGATTCAGTTTTTGGACGACCAAAGCACAAGCAACAGAAATTTGGGCAGATCTCGTTAACTTGTATCCATAACCACCGCCTAGTCTTCTAACATAAATGTCAATTCTAAATGAAAAGTACAAAATACTTTTAATTATTTTTACTATTACTATATAAATAACTCAATAGCAAATTGAGAGGTGTTACTTAACTATACCTCATATAACACAATCACATATATAATTTACCTGTTTTCGTCTAGTTTTAGAACTCTAGCAGTGGCTTGCTGTACCAAGTCCATCCATTGGGTAGTAGATACCATTTTTATCCCTTCTTCAGTAGGGTATGCAACGCATGCTAAAGTTTCCATTGTAAAAGCATATTGTGAATATATAGTGTCATCTGCTTTTATTATTCTTGTTGTGTCAGACCCCGTATCTGTGGCTTGATATCGCACGAACTCAGAATATTTGTTGGGATCATTTTTATTTATTTTAATATCAAGAACGGGCTTCCTTACGTTAGCATATTCGATGTGTACTAAAGTGGCTGCTTTTTTTGCAATACTTTCACACTCAGCAACAATAACTCCGACTGGTTGATCGTAATATTTAACTTCACCATCGCAAAATAATTCTTCATTTCGTAGGTTGAATTTATTAGGGGCTGGTATGAAACTGTTATCACCCGGAATATCTGCTGCTGAGTAAAATGCTACAACACCAGGTTCAGCCTGTAAGCAAATAAAAGCAGTACCATTCAATTAAAAATAAGTACTAAAATCCATACCACCAATAAAATTTAAAAGTATAACTTAACAATTCATTACATTTAACTTTGTTTTGTAATTTTTAGTTTTAAAGGAAAAGTCTAAATTCAAATCTTTAATAATAAACAGCTCTAACAGTTTTTTTAATAAATACTATTGCATTACAATATTTTAAAATTAATGAAAATTACTGAACTGGGAATACTGTACTGTATAATATAACAATATATTATAATATGACGTGAATACCTACGCAATTCTTATTTTATATGCAGTTTATGTTTTTCAAAATTAAGCTCTTGTCGCCTTACCAAAGCTATTGAAGGGTCGATTTTCTGTATAGTGCCAAGAGGTACTTTAGCCAGAACAAATGCCAGGAAAACTTCGCCCGGTAGAGACGGAGTGTCGTCAGCATATTTGGCTTCTCCAGCGCATTGTATCTGAAACAATATAAGAATAAAGCTGTGCACCGTAACATAGCATAGTATAAAGTTTTTCAAAAATATATAAGAGCGAGCCTGTTACTCTCAATTCATATGCAAGCTTTTCGATCAGGGACTGTTACCCAGAACTGCGTAATGTTGAATAAATTTATATGACGGCAATCAGAGAGCAGCGCCATCTAGTTTTGGAGTCATGTACGACAGACAAGAGAGTGGCATCGCCCCCTCTCTTGTCTGTCGTACATGACGTCTTTCCATCACTTTCAAGTTTTAGGTTTTCTGTTCTTAATTCTTCGAACAAGTGATCAAATTATATCATAACAAAATATACTTACCAAGCCGTCAATTTTTGGTATTGGTTCATTGACGGGCCATACTGTTGGATTTGTTTCAAATACCTGGAGACTTTTTGACACAGGTCTGGCATCTCTAAGCTTGATGGCTCCAGAGCAATAAATTGTCTTCAAAATGTGCGTGGGACACAGTTCCAAAAGACCCTGAAATCAAGTAAACTTTTACATGTTAAATCGCAAATTTGAACCACTAGACACAAACCTGTGTAGGCCTTACATGATTGGCGATTTCAATTTGTTTATTTTATAAGACCGGGCAGTGTAAGGTTAAGCTTTCAGAGGAGCTGATGCTTGTTGGCTTTGGGCCTGTTGTGTCAATATCGTCGAGAGCGGAGATAAAGCCTAGCCCGGGGGTAACACTTGCGCCATCGACGTGGCCATCTGTACCTGCGCGTTGTATTCATGATCGCCAAAAATAGCTTTAAGTAAAAATATAAAAAAAAATTACCTTATAAAATAATCCCAAGGAGACTTGTAATTTATAAATGACCGGCGGGTCAAGGAGATTATCAACGAACAAAAGCTCCTTCTTCAATATATCCAGAGCGCCTTGTAGAGTTTCATTTGTAAAAAGAACTTTGCCTTTTAAATACAGTTCAGTTTCATAAGCGCGCGTAACAGTTGAAGTAAGACCGCTGTAAACTATTCTACTGTCGATAACTGTGTATTTTTCGTCTATCTTATAAAGGAAGCCAGCGTGGACGAGGGCATGGGCGTTTTGAGAACGAGGCATTATCTGGAATCCGATTCATTTTATTGACCGATTATACAGTAGTTAAAATTTTATTTTTGGTCACATTGTGGCGCATTTACAGTAATTATTTGACTAAATACAAGTGATTAGGTTCTTACTTCTTAATTATTATT